>PUFA01000123.1:5445000-5650974 GCA_003508835.1 Eonycteris spelaea
CTTTGGAGGAATTCTGCTCTAAAGTGAAGCAGAGAACCGGAGCAGAAGCTAGGGAAAGACTTGGGGTCAAGGAAGTTTGGAGGTTTTGTTCACTTCTTTGTTTTAGGCTGTTTGCTTTAGTTGTTTGTTTAATTGAGCAAGAATTACAACAGATCTGTAGGCCAGTAGAAAAGAACTCATAAATCATCCAGGAGGAAAGCAATAAATGGAAATCTAGCATCCTCAGGTAGATAAGAGAGAAGGCAATCTCGACTACAGGTGAAGGCATCAGCCTTTGGTAGAGCAGGAATTGTACACCTGTTACACAGGATGGAGGCAGAGTACAGGGCTCCATACAGGGCTCTTAGAAGCACATAGGTTAATGGATTTGGTGATGAACAAATATAGTTCCATTCTGATTTCTTCTACTGTTTTTTGGAAAAATGAAAGGTGAAGTTGTATGATGACAAGATGGGAGAGGCTTTTTGGAAGTTAAGGAGAGTGAGCAAAAGGTAGAATCTTACAGACTTGAAGAACAAGTTAAATAAGAACAAATAGTAGACATGTCAGACAGATATGAGGGTCCACTTGAGCTTAGTGGTATCAACTTAACTTGTGCTGGGTTTTTCCAGCCACTCTTCACCGCTCATGGGTGGGGTGAAGGAGCATATTTCAGTTGATCAAGCATTGACGTAAAGAGAAGTGTGAGGCGGGAGGGTGTTCGGGATGTTGGTAAGTCCTTGGGGTTGAGCACAGATCGAGCCCTCTATTCTCCTGGTGAGTTCCCTGCAGAAATTTTGTTCTTGCCTAAGAACCTCAGTGCAGGCCCGCCCCCATCTGTCAGGGAAGTTCTTATACTATTGAACTTCAAAAGGGAAGGTTGCAGTTTAGGTCTCTTTTCCCAGGAAGCTCCTAAGCCCTTTATGCACCTCCATCTTCCCCAGGGGCCAGCTCTACCCACCAGTGAACATTGCTGAATCACAAAGGCTGGGTTACTCCCCAGCCCCCAAGCAAATAGGGGACCCTCATAAGGATTTCTCCCACAAGCAATCAAGAGTTGCTCCATGGCATCTTTCTATACCCACCTCACCCTGGATAAGACATTGGGGGAGGCTCGTACTAAAGGCCCTGCATTAGTACGAAGAAGCATGAGCTAGAGAAAACCAAATGACCCGTTTGTTCCTCCGTCTGGTAGAACTCACAGAAACTTGGGTTCTACTCTTCATTTCAGCAGAATTTAACAAAACAAACCAGCCACTATGTGATTTAATAAAAATGACTTAGGCCTTGGCTTAAAGATATTGCTATCCATGTGCAGAAGGAATCAGAACTGGTACAAAGGCAGCGAAGGCTGGGCCTTGGCAGAGGAAATGAAACAGATGTGGAGATTAGGAGACAACCAAGTTTGTTGCATGTGTGTGATTGATAGGCTGGTTCTTAAAAACCAATTTTATATGTTGGTCCTGTGCCCCTGCCCTTTGTTCTGCATCTACCTTAACCCCAGCCAGCTAGCCAGCGCCCTCCGGTTGCCCCCGCCGTGGAGGCCACACTCCTCCTTGCTTCCCAGCTAGCCCCCATCACTCTCCTCCCCATCCCTAATCAAAACCAATTTCCACTTCTTCCAAGCACTAATAGAAGACTAGTGCTAACCTGATAAATTAATTCAGGCAGATGCAAATTATAGCTTTATGTTACCCTCCCAGACACATTTACATCTTTAAAAGGGAAAACAGGAACACTTTTCTCAGCCCCTCTGAGGTCAGAGATGGTCCGATCGTCAAATACCACATGGGCCAAGAGGCACCAGTGTCAAATATTTCTCTAAATGCAGGAGATCTCCATCTTAAGAAAATATTTATAATGTACTTGGCTATTTCCTGCATTACTCTGATAAATGCAGATGAGATTCTCTGTTCAATCAAAATAAACCTATAATAGTTGTTTGCTTAATTTTCTCTTCTGCACCAAGAGATGAGAGTTCCCCAGGACAGAAGAAGAGAGAAGAGGAGGCACCTCCCTCATTGCCAGCACAAGAGACTCCTGCCCAGGACTGGTAGCCCTACCCAGGCCACTACAGGGCTTTCTGGAGGACTGAGTTGGTGGTGTTACATGGGCAGTTACATAAGAGGATATCAGGCAAGGCCTGCTCCAGTGGCCTTTGTGCTCCTGGAAGAAGCAAAAGAGAGACCCAGCTACAGAAAGAAGTTCTGGCATGTGCCATGTAACTCCCACCTCACCAGGAAACTGTGGGATATATGAGTCTGTGCATCAGAAAACCAAACCAGTTGATGACAAGTTTTGTCACAAGAATTCCTCAGCCTCATTCAAATATGGTGGTTAAAGCCCAAACAAGCTTCTCCAACTTGTCTCAGCTTTGCTTAGTCTGTAAATGAAACAAAATCCAGTCTCCTCCTTTTCCAGGCATTCATTGTCTGTCCTCCTTCCCCAGAATAGAGAGAGGGTGACCCCTGCTGCTCCAGAGGCAGGGTTACTGCCCAAGGATCACATGGACAGCCTGGCAATCCATGCTGAGCACAGGCAGGAAGGGGGCTGCCCATGTAATGACAGTGTCCACCAAGGCTCACCTCTGTGGCCTCCATAAACATTCATTCTTCCATCTATCCATTTAGTAAGTCATCTGTTATCTTTTACCTGGAAGAATCAGCACCCTGCTTGGTGACACGATGGATGCTTCTAAGAGAAGTGGGACACATCGGTCCCCAGGTGGATACCTTCTGTACTCACCAGTTAGCTAGGGCCTGGAGTTACTGTGAGGAAAGCATTTGTCTTTAGGAGTTAAGACAGAGTTCAGCATCTTTCTGTGAGGACAAAGAAAGAGCTGTTAACTAGCTCCCACTCAGTGGTAAGGAGGGAGCCTGAGCGCCCATCACTGTCCCCCCCCAGGCTAGTTGCCGTGTTTCTTCTATAAACACAATGCTCTCCTGAGTTAATCTTCCACTAAATATCTCCATGCTTCTAGAACTTCAATTACAGACCCCTCTGCCCTCAGATAGTTGCTGCCACTGTGCAAATGCAGTTTATTTAAATCATCGCACACATTTTTTCCCTGTGCTTCCTTATGCTGGTACTGCCTTCACCTCTGCCTTTGTCAAGGGCCCCATTCAGTTTGCCTTGCTTTCCTTCCTCTCCAAATCAGCTTGGCACACCAAAGTTTCTTCCCCCCATTTCCCCATGCATGTGCCTCTGAAGGCTCTTCTTCCTGTGTGCTCTTGCCTCAAGGATTCTCTCAGGTTTATTCTCTTGGGTTTCTGCTTATGGTTTCCACCTCACAGTTCACTGACAATTGTTTGAATCCCTTTCTTGATGTCTGCTGCTCCCTGAGATTCAATGCTTCAGAACTTCCCCAGTCCCCAGGCCACCCACTCTCTGAAATGTGGACATATGTGCATACACTGGAGCCACCCCGTTCTGCAAAAACCTGGATATTGCCTCTTCTTGGTTCTCACTTCCAAGCTGAAGATTCTGGCTTCCAGAAGCTGCAGGTAATATCATAGGCCCGTACCCTGACTTCAAATACCTCTTATTGCCTCTTCTTCCTGGAAATAGAAGATGGATCATGAGAACTTCTAGTGTTTGCTTTATTCTTTCAGCATGGAAAGGACAGTAGACCCTAGATGGCTGGTATTCCAGCTCCATGAAATGCAGTTCTACCAGGTTGTTTGCCAAGGCCCTGGGGCTCTCACCATCTCCCTCACATTCCCAGCAATTGTCCCTTCTCTTTTCTCTTCCCCCTTGAGGTAGTGGGATCACCAAACTTTACAAAGATGAAGTGACTCAAGGCTGAATGTTGCCTTCATTGCTGCCATGCATGTTTCTCCTGCAAGTTTGTAATGGGGCAGAAACCAGGAGATGAAGCTCCAAATTCCCATCTCAAGACTTTTCCCTAGCACTGTGTTGCACTAGTAGGTTTTCTTTCTTCCTTCCTTCCTTCCTTCCTTCCTTCCTTCCTTCCTTCCTTCCTTCCTCCTTCCTTCCTTCCTTCCTTCCTTCCTTCTTCTTCTTCTTCTTCTTTCTTTCTTTCTTTTTTTCTTTTTTTCTTTTGGACTTCAAGTGCAGAAAGGGCTGAGTAAATCATGTCCCTCTTCTTAGGATAAACCATCCTCACTTAGTGTTAGATTTAAGTAGTATTAGATTTAAAGTAAAGAAAGAAGCAAAGAGGGTTTCTCATTTAAAATATTGTCTGTCTGGGGTTGGGGGGCTGGGAGAATGGGGTAGGGGTTAAAGAAGTACAAATTAGTTAATGATAGATAATCACCGGGATGGAGAACACAGCATAGGGAATGCAGTTGGCATTAATATGTTGACTAACTGGAAGGCCAGGGAAGGGAGAGAGCAATCGGGGGTATCATTTAGTGAACTATATAGATGTCTAACTAATGTACTGTATATCTGAAACTAATTCAAATAAATAGATAAGATAAGATAAGATAAGATAAGATAAGAGATAAGATAAGATAAGATAAGATATTGTCTGCCTGGCTGTCCTAATTCAGACATTTCCTCATTTGACCCTAATATATAAAATCGCCATGAAAAAAACCAATGACACCTCAAAATTGTAAAAACTAAGACTAACTGCTAACCTGTTGCTTAAATCCAGGAGGAGCCTCTGCTACCTACCAGGTCAATAGAGCTGGAGAGAGATAAGTGGGGAGGCCAGGCCACTGTCCTGGAGAAAAGGGGTCTCCCCACTTCTTTAGTGCTATAGGGGGTGTTCTTCAAAAAGCAGGCACTTGAGTGGAGATTAGGGAGAAGGACTCTTACTAGACAGTACTCCTGGGAACACCAACAAGGGAAAGGATGGAAGCAGGACTGGCAAAGAGAGAAGCTGCAGGAGAATGTGGTCTCCTGAAGGCCTCTGCCCCTACAAGAAAATAGAAGAGTACACAAGAATTTAGAAAATATACTTCTTTATTTCTCTTTCCTAAAAAGTAAAACGTGTGTGTGTGTGTGTGTGTGTGTACTTAAAATTATATAACAACCTAGATAATGCAATAAGACAAGAAAATTAAATAAAGGGTATGAAAATCAGGAAGGAAGAAGTAAAACTGTCTTAGTTCACAGATGACATGATCATCTATGCAGAAAATCCAAAAAATCAACAGCAACAACAAAAAAAACCCTTTGGAACTAACAAGTGATTACAGTAGGGGTTCAGGATACAAGGTTAATATACAAAAGTCAATTGATTTCCTATGTATCAAATATGAAAAGTGGAATTTGAAAAAAAACACAATAGTATGTACATGAGCACCCCTCAAAATAAAATAATTAGTATAAATCTTAAAAACATATTTACAATAGCTATATGAGGAAAACTACCAAACCAATGAAAGTCACCAAAGAGGAACTAAGTAAATGGAGAGATGTTCATAGATAGGAAGACTCGATATTAATATTGTCAAGATGTCAGTTCTTCTCAGCTTGATCAATAGATTTAATGCTATACCACCAATGCAAATCCCAGCAGGTTATTTTTTTCTAAAGTTTATTTGAAGAAGAAAAACACCTGCAATAGCCTATATAATATTGAAGGAAAAGAATTAAGGTGGAAAACTGACAGTATCCAACTTCAAGTCTTACTATAAATATACAGTAATCCAGACAGTGTAGTCAAGTGTAGGCAGAAGAATAGACAAACATATCAGTAGAATAGAATAGAGAGTCCAGAAATAGACCCACATAAATATAATCAACTGATTTTAACAAAGAAGCAAAAGCAATACAATGGAGCAAAGGTCATTTTTTCAACCAAATGGTGCTGAAACATCTTGACATCACATGCAAAAGTATCAGTCTAGTTACAGACCTTACACCCTTCACAAAAATTAACTCAAAATGGATCACAGACCTAAGTGTAAAATGCAAAACTATAAAACTCCTAGAAGATAACATAGGAAAAAACCTAGATGACCTTGGGTATGACAATTACTTTTTAGATATATCTATCACCAAAGACATGATCCATGAAAGATAAATGATAAACTGGAATTCACTAAAATTAAAACTTCTGCTCTGCAAAATACAAGTCAAGAGAATGAGAAGACAAGCCACAGACTGGGAAAAAATGTTTGCAAAAAACTAAACATAGTCTTATCATATGACCCATCAATCACACTTCTTGGGATTTGCCCAAAGAAAACTTATGTCTACACAAAAACCTGCACATTGATGTTTATAACAGCTTTACAGCTTTATTCATATTTTCCAAAACTTGAAGCAACCAACATGTCTTTAAGTAGATGAATAGATTAATACATTGTGGTACATTCAACAATGAAATGTTATTCCGTGCTAAAAAGAAATGAGTTATCAAGCCATGAAAAGGCATAGAGGAAACTTAAAAAGCATATTACTGAGTGAAAGAAGCCAATCCCAAAAGACTACATACTGTATGGTTCCAACTATATGACATTATAGAAAAAGCAAAACTATGGAGATAGTAAAAAGGTCAGTGGTTGCCAGAGGTTAGGGAGGGAGGAGGGATGAATAGGTGGAGCACACTGGATTTTAAGTGCAGTCAAAATACTCTGTATGATATTATAATGGTGGATACATGTCATTGTACATGTGTCCAAACCAACGGAATATACATACCAAAAGTAAACCCTAATGTAAACTGTGGTCCTCGAATGATAATGTTGTAGGTTCAGTATAGGTTCATGAACTGCAACAAATGTAGCACTATGATGAGAAATGCTGATAATAGTGGAGACTGTGCATGAGCTGGAAGAGAGCATCTATGAGAAATCTCTGTGCCTTCCCCTCAACTTTGCTGTGAACCTAAAACTGCTCTGAAAAAATGAAGTCTATTAAATAGTTTTTAAAAGATACATAACTGAGTTAAGAATGGGAAAATTTATTTACTGATTATTGAAGCCTACTAAATGTTAATCTAAATTGCTGTAAATAGGATTGCAAACTAAATGCAAATATCAGAAATAAGTTTTTAAAGAGAAGACATGTTACAAAAATAATAATGTTTCCTAATGGGCTAATAATTCAGACCAATACTCCCGATGGAAACAACTAAAAATCCCAGAAAAGTATTTATTAAATCTCTTTAAAAGCAGAGAAGACCTGACAACATACCAGAGAAGTACCAGGCCCAAGTGTAAACAAGATGAAAACCCAGTCAGGGAAACAGAACAATAAAGCCATCTTCGTTCTGAGGGTGTCTATCTCTGCAAATGTGAGCTTTGATTTTGACATCAAACTTCAGTGCCTGAACTAGATAAAAGGCGAAGATGTCACTTCAGCATTTATCCAGTAACTCCTCACAGAAAGCTGAGACCCCAAAAGACTGTATCTTTAAGATAAGGGTAAACTAGAAGTAAATGACCCCTTACCATCACCTCGTGGTACCATAGGAAAGTTGCTTCGGCACTGATCACAAAAACTTATCTGAGTAGTTGCAAACACAAGAAGTTCTTAAGCAGATGTGTAGCTGAAATTCACATCATTTGGTTGGGGGAAACAAAACCCTCAGGGAATGAATTTAATTTAACATGGTTCTAGACTGGTAGCTCTCCTAAGCATGCAGAAGAATTAAAAATAAAATCTCTTTGAATAATGCACCTTCATGCTATGCCTCAATCTCTAAAAATAATATCTATGAGGGTAATGACATGCATAAAGTCAAAAAATAAAACAGAACCAGCAGACACAACAAAGAGCAGAAATAGATTCACAAAGACTTCCGAAGCTGGAATTATCAAGCCAGATAAAATGCAATCACCCTTACCATATTTAAAGAAATAAAAGGTCAGTTTTATATATCAGCAATAAATCTGTCTGCAATAAAGCTATAAAAATTATAGCATTTTTTAAAAAATAAATATAATGTTTAGGAACTTCTGGGAATAAAAACAATGGATGGGTATAACAGCTGACAGACACAGCTAAATAGAGAATTAATGAACTAGATGAGGTAGAAGAAATGATTCAGAATATAGAATAGAGTCCCAGCAAGAAAAGGGAGAGAGAATAGAGGAGTAGCAATATTTTAAATGATAATGGTGGAGACTTTTTCAGAATTAATGAAAGACATGAATTCACAGATTTAAGAAGTCAAACAAATTCTAAGAAGTGTGAATAGAAAGAAATTCACAACTGATCTCAATACACATAAACTGAAGAACATCAGAGAAAAAAATTTAATCCTAAAAGATGATTTCAAAGGAGCAAAAATTACACTGATAACTAATTTCTCATAAAGCAACAGTGACACTCAGAAACCAAAATGGCCTCTGCAGTGCACTGAAAGAAAGCAAGTGTCTATCTAGAATTCTATTCCTGCCCCTCTCCCAAAAAACAGTATTTTTCAAAAATGAAGGAGAAAGACAGACAATAATTGAAAAATTCACCACCAGCAGATCTTAACCAGATTCTAAAGGGTGTACTTCAGATAAAAAGAAAGGAACCCCAGATAGAAGGCTGAGATTAAAGAGGAAATGAAGAACTCAGAACACAGTGAATATATGGGTAAATCTAAATACTGACTATATAAAACAAGTGTAAAATAATTTGAGGGATTTTTTAAAAATTAAAGAATTAAAATATATAACAACAATGATATATAAGCCAGCAAGGTGGCAAAAAAAAAAAACTTATAATAGACTAAGGTTCTTTTACTATCTGAAGGAGGCTAAAGATATTAATTAACTTCAGACTTTGATAAATTAACTACACATATAATAATAGTTCCTTTGGTAGCTACCACATGAATGCAGAGTAAATATTTCCAAACTAGAGAAAAATAAAATTATTGTTTAAATCCTCCATAAACCCAAACAAATGCAAGAAAGGAGAGTAAAAGAAACATAGAATAGATCAAACAAATAGAAACTACAAAATAAGGTGGTAGGTTTAAATGCAAACATATCAGTAATTACATTAAATCGAAATGGACTGATGACTCCAAAGCTAATCATGGACAATTAAAAATAAAATCTTCATTATATCATTTTTGCAAGGATGTGTCAAAACCATACAGAAAAGTTGAAAAAAGATAGTATTTATACATGTATTTGCTTAATAATTATTCAATACCAAACAATGTATTTTATGCATTTACTTTAATATCACAATAAAAACTTTCTAAAGTATTGTACATATTTAAATGTTTCTAACACTGAAAGATAATCAGTAACGTAATTTAAAATAGGACATATTTTCCAAATCACTGAAGAACAGAAAAGGATATAAAACATATTCCATATAGCTTAAGATAGGAAAAAAAGCAAAGCATATAAAAAAAAGCATAAAATAGGTGGCAAAAACAAAAACAAATCAATCACAGCATAATATAAGGATTTTAACTACTCTATTAAAACGAAGTTATTCTCCAACTGTGCTACAAATTCAAATCTTATTATATGCTGCCTACAAGAAATAGACATAAAGGAAAATAGCAAAAAATGGTGTGAAAGAAAAAATAAGTAAAGATTTTTCAGGCAAATGCAAAACAATGCAGCTCAGAAGTGGCAATGTTAAGTTCTGAAAAGGTTTTATTCCAAGCAAAAAGCATTCAACGCAACATAAAAATGTCACCTTATATTTATTAAAGTTATAATCTATAATAAAAATATAATAGTCATAAATTTTTATATGTAAAATAATTCAGTGTTAAGTTAAAAAAGTAAAAATTGTTGGAAATATATAGGAAAATTGATAAACATGTAATAGTGGACTATTTAAAAACACACTCTTTCTTGATAGATTAAGAAAATAAAAATAAGGTAGAAGATTTAAATAATAAAATTAATAGGATTGCATTTATAGAAATACATCAAAAGATATACCCTACGATCACCAAATACTCCTTTTCATGTGCCCATGAGACACTTATTAAAGTTAATAGTGAACTAGAAAGAAAGCTTCAATAGTTTTTAAATGCATGTATTGTGTAAGCAACATTCTCTGACAACATAATAAAACTAGAAATTAATAACAAAAATGTTTCAGTGAAAAAAAACCCCAGAAATTTAAAAAATACTTTCTTAAATATCTCAAAGAGAGAAAATTAAAAATAGAAATAAACAGATGTATGTATAAAGTGTTATTTATATTAGTGGAATATTTGATTTAACTTAAAACTCAGCAAAAGAGGTATGGTAAAAAAAAATATTATGGTACTTCTATTAGGCAGTTGATAGGCAGTTTTTCTGAGAATTGTAATGGCATAAAAATCAATATTAATGGTTAAATAATGATACTGAATTTTATGTATATATGTTTATTACAGATCATAATCAATTATTATAGATAACATCAGGTATATGTATATATGTGTATGTCATATGTTACGGATTGAATGTCTGTGTCCTGTAAGAATATGTTGAAACCCTAAACCCCAGTGTGGCTGTATTTGGAGGTGGGGCCTCTAAGGAAGTAATTTAGGCTCTATGAGATCATAAGAGTAGCCCTGATCCTACAGAATTCAAGTCTTATCAGAAGAGACACCAGAAAGCTTACTCTTGCTCTCTCTTCATCCTCCTCCTGACCCCCAGTGCAGGCAGGCAGGGAGGGAGGGACCAAGGAAAGACCATACAAGAAGGGGGCCATCTGAAACCTGAAGGAGAGTTCTCACCAGATACCAGACCTACTGGCACCTCGATCTTAGGCTTCCAGCCTTCAGAACTGTGAAAAAATTAATTTCTGTAGTTTAAGCCACCCAGTCTGCGGTATTTTGTTATAGCAGCCCAAGCAAACTGAAACAACAAAGACCAGAGCCTAGAGGACATACTGCAAAATCCCAACCCACTAGATATTGCTGGGTTATAGAATTACTTTTCTTTACTCTCTATTACGAACATGTGTAACTTTCATAATTAGAGTAGGGGTGGATATAATCAATAAAAGAAAGAAAAAAGACTGTACTGTCTATTGAGAAAGGCTAAATCTGTCCATCTTATTACTGGCATAAACCACTGGGAAAAAACTGCTTTTGGGTAGTTGACACAGGACACCTGGTCAATGAAAAATTATACAGAAGCTGAAGATTGAGAACTTGTAATAAAAACTGGTAAAGATGATGGAGGAGAATCTTCTGCTCTCCTTTGCAAGAAATTGTTTTAAGTTTTTAGCATATAGATATAAATACAGATACAGATATAGATACAGATATATATCTGCCAGGTGTTTTCATTTAACTTTCTCATTTAAACCCTGCACCTATGCTACAAGAAAGACGATTATAGTCATTTTACGGAATAGCAGACAGCTCTAGGCCTGGAATGGGACCCAGGAAACTGAACTTTTTTTAAGTTCAAAATTTAATGGCTTACCACATACCTATTAGAATAGCTAAAATAAAAAAAGACTGACTACACCAGGTATTGTGCAGATGTGGAACAACTGGAACTTGCACACACTGCTGATGAGAATTAAAATGTTAATTATATACCTACTATAAGTAGTCATTTCATACACTAGTCATTTTACTCCTATTTACCCAAGAAAAGTGAAAATGAAAACCATTATACAGGAATGTACATAATAGCTTTCTTGTAATAGCCCAAAACTACAAACAAAACTAAATTTCCATCAACAGGTGAATGATTAAATGAACTGTGGTGCAGCCAAACAATGTAATACTCCTGAGCAATAAATAAGAATGAACCACATAAACAACATGGATGACTCTCAAAATACTGCTATTGAATAAAAGAAGCCAGATCAAAAGATGACATATGACATACTATAATTAATATTACATTTATATAAAATCCTAGAGAATGCAGGCTAATCTATAGTGACAAAAACACAGACGACTGGTTGCCTGGGGAGGGAATAGGGAGATAAGGAGGCAGTGGGAGGGATTGCAAAGGGGCACAATGAAACTTTGAGGGGTGATAATCATTATTTGATTGTGGTGATGGTTTCACAGTGTATACATATGTCAAAACTTATCAAACTGTATACTTTAAATATGTGCAGTTTATTGTACCTCGATTTTTAAAAAATCTAAATGGCCTGCCAGAGAGGGATCAGTTTCGTCTTAATGAGAAGCCCTTGGACTCAAGTCACTGACCCCATACACCCCACCATGCAACACCCTCACCCTCACCACCCACCAGGGGGCACCAACCTCAATTGTATGCTTTAAGCACCACCCTTGGCTGCCCTCAGGTTTCCCTCAAACTAACTCTAAAGGAAAAGGTCTAAAATAAACATGAACTTAAAGATAAATTTAGACTAAATGTTTTTATTTTGAATATTTCTGTTAACTCTTTCACCCAGATAGCTGGTAACCAAGGACCAGGAGAAAAAATCTATTGCAGTTGTGCCCACAGCACTTACTGACCACCTGCAGACATAGCACAGGGCTAATTCCCTGGGGCAGAGAGGTACAGAGGCTGAGACTAGATAAAAATGATTATAACTCAATCCTGCCCCAGAGGTAATGTGTTAAGAGTGGCTTGGAGCTTGAGCTCAGCATTCTGACAGCTAATCAATAGCATGGTGGCAGTAAAAAAAAACACATTAAATAATTGAATTTTTTACTTTTCAGATAATTAGACTGTATCATGTGGACAGACAGATGTTGACACCAAAACTTAAATTAGTGTGATGTTCTCCATGAGAAGATCAGGAATATCATTCTACAGATGATAGCCCAGCGCCCTGTGCAGGATTATGAATAGGGAAAGCTCACAGGGAGGAAGTGGCAGAAAATAGTCCTGAAAGGGACCTTGGATTTTTAAATGGGAGAAAGGCATGATCAAATATACATTTTAGGGAAATAAATCTAGAAGATGGATTGGAGTTGAGATGAGATTGGGCTCAACAGACAATTAGGGGATTTTGCAATCATCCAAGACACAGCTGATGAAGCACTGACCTCAGGGAAGAAATATTAATCATATGGAAGTGAAAAACAACTTAATTTGGTTAGCTCCTCTGGATTTCTTTTAAGAAATAAATACAAAGTTGAATTCATCTGATATTTTAGTTAAGAATTAGTAATAAATTTTATTCAATAAATAAAGAGATATTTTAAACATACTTAATGTTAAGACAAGCCCACTCATACACACCTCTTCGGACCCCCAATCAGCTGCATAAGAATGAGCCTTGGGTCTGGAACACTTTCTTACTGAGATAAAGAATTCTCACAGTTGATGCTGAATTTATCACCTTGCAAGGGATTATCTTTCCTTATTTCAGACTCAATGTATGTTCTTTTGCTCTACTTAAGCATAAGTGTCATATGGCATTTGGCGACATCACTGCTATATCTGTTCCCTATGGAGGGGACAAAGTCCTTCTGCTGCAGCACAAGATGGGCACTTGTGGGCCAACTGCCCTGAATTAGCTGCTAAGAGGGGCCTGTCAACCATTGGATGCCAATGCCCACAACTAGAGATGATCTTGCTGTTTCTTCTCTGTGTGAGCAAAGCATTGCTCTACTCAGTGCTTGATGGTGTTGTGTTTTTCTTAGCATCTCTGATACCAAGATGCAGTGGGAAAAAGTGCTTAGGTGTCTATTGCAGGTGGTAGGTAACAGATGCCATTGCTTGCCACTTAAAATCAATAATATAACTAAAGGAAGAAAAAGAAGGAGGGAGGGAGGAAGAGAAAGAAGAGGACCCAGTTGTTGCTGCAGGGCAGGTGAAAGAAGATGAGGACTTGAACCAAGACATTAGGAAAAAGAATAGAGAGAAGGATACAGATTTGAAAACCATTTAAAGATAAATTTAATGGATTTGATGATATATGTATAAGGAATATGCTAACCGTGTCAATCGCGTCTTCCATGCCAGTTTCCCTTAGGAAGGGTAACCATCCAGTCCACATGATTTGGGCGTAAATTTAAGTGGTCATATTTCATAACACATTAACCCATTTCTCCTGTTACAGGTGCTTAGAGTGGGATGAACCCCTGATGTAAGGGAAGCCTGTCGATAGACTGACAAGTACCCTGCAACATGGCCTATCTGATTCCTGATCCCAGAAATCCAAAACATTTAATGTAGAGAAAACCATGCTGTAACCGGTAGAACCAAAGGCCCGAATAAGAGCAAATTGAGGCTCTATGAAAGAGTAAGTAGGATTGGAACCATGAGAGATCATAGCAACCCAAAGTTATGAAGATAATCTATGATGCAGAGAAAAGATACAGGATGGAGGAAAAGAATAAGGAAATTAACTCTCAGAGGTAAATACAGAAGAGATGGAGTCACATTCATCTCAAGAAGTTCTACAAACTATAGATCCTATGATTTCTAGAGTCACCTTCAGTCCAGTTGCACTTCTTATGAGGTCTAACCACAGCCATTACAGCCCACTCCTATTTCTGCCCAAATAAGGTCCCATTACTAGAAGTAAACTGACCACCTCTCTGTTCCTTGGCAACCTAAAGACATAACTAGAATAAAGAAGGTGAGAAGAAAGAGGATTCAAGAATGACTGACAGGTTCCCAGCTTGGGTGAATAGGTAAATGTTGGTGTATCAACTGAAATAGAAAATCCAAGGATAAGAACATAGTTAGGAAGGAAAATATATTTACCCTTGGGCATTTTACATTTGAGATGACCATAGTCTTTTCAGGGAGAGCATCAGCAGAGTTTGGCTTAGAGTTGAAATCTGGGGGAGAGATCTGGGCTAGGAATAGAGATTTCATCCTTATTAGCATATAGTTAGTAACTAATATGGCGAGGGTGGATGAGATCAACCAAGGCAAATAGGTTAAGGCAAAAACCCCGGGGCGCATCAATATTCAGTGGAGATGGAGAAAAGAGAGATCAAATGAGCTACAGGAGGGTTGGTCAGAGATATACAGAGGACAAAAGAATAGAGTTTCAAGGAGGATGCGCTCAAAGGTGTAAAATGCAGCAAGGAAGTTAATAAGACAGGAACTGGAGAGTCTACTGGGTTTGGAAGTTAGGACACTATAGCAAAACGACTTTTAATTATGATGTAAGGACGGAGGGAAGATTACAATAAATTACAACAAGTATGGGACTTCATGTCAAAATGTCATGGGAAGGGCCTGTGATTAAGATAGTGGGTCAAGGACCTTAAGACATCTCCCCTATAAACTCTAAACTTAAGGGAAATTATGTGTGTTTGCGTGTTTTTCAAATAAGTTCATTAAAAATTAAAATCTTAAAAATTAAAATTATCTTTGAAAATGTAGTAAAAACTACAGTGGGCTAGAGTCATAAGATCCACTGGGTCCTCAGAGTAACAGGGCCAGAAATGGGCAGTAGGGGCTGAGATTTTGGTCCTATAGAAGAATAAGAATTTAGTACACCTAAAAGATGACAAAGAACTAGAGCTGTCTTCCTGCATGAAGCCAAGAAGTGCGACTGTGCTCCCACCTAAAAATGGAAGTGTGGAATGTGGTTAAAACGAGCTGCTTTTTTCTGCAACATAGGTAATGAGAAAAAAAAAGTTTAAATTTAAAGGTTAAAAACAGATATGCCAGCTATCAGTTAAACGTGGTTATTTGAATTCATAAATTTATCCCTTCTCCTTCTTGGTATCCCAATAAAATGAAAATAAAGAATTAAAAATGCTATAAACCCACAAGGACAAAGAGAATAGAGGGTGAGAGATGATGGATGGGTGACAGAAAAGAGGAAAAGGCATTAACAGTCCCGAGAAAGCTGAATACCAAGTACATGCACAGGAGGATGCCGAAAGACTAAATGAAAGTAAAAAGAATAGATCTCCAAGTATTCCTTCCACCTCTTTCAGAGACAAGCAACATAACTTCCCCAGGATGAGATAGATGGTTCATTCTGTGATAAAACTAAGCCAAAGGGGTTCCACATCAAGGAGACCAGACCCCCCCCAAAAAAACCCTGAATGACAGATGCCTAATTAAAATCAAGATTTAATGAAAGCGAGACTCCCAGCATCATTCCATTGCTTTGCTTTAAGATATAAACCTAAGTGAGCAGATTCTGGAGGGGATTGGTGAGTTTTTTCTGGGAAAACAGAATGTCCCAAGAAAATAGACCCATTGATACTTATATTCATGAGTTTCAAAATAAAATAGCAGGGTCCTTGCTTGACCACCCCACAGTGATGCACACCAGCCAACCAGCACCACCAACAATGGATCTCTCCTAAGTACCGCACTCTTAAATATGAAGGGTCAACCAGGGGTATCCAGACCTTTGAAGAAATACTCCAGGAATAAAAAGGAGATCAAGTCAATCAGAATAAAATAAGAAACTGAAGACAATGAATAAAGGAGGAGAAATTTTACTGTAATATTCTCAGAGAAGTAAGAAGAGTATATATTCATGACACATGAACAGACAGAAACAGGTTACTATAAAAAGAAATAGGGAATAATAAAAAGGTCTTGAATTTTTAAAAAATACTTGGTAACTTAAATAGGAGAAATTCAATAGAAAGATTGAAAGATAAAGGTGAGGATTTGTCTCAAAAAATAAAACAAAAAGACAAAAGAGAAGAGGCGATCCAGGGAAGAGGAAGAAAGAATAGATATAGATTATCTGATATGTTTACTAGCTAGAAAGAATTTTAGGTGAAATAAGTGATATGTAACATAGACAACTAATAAAAAATAAGAGAGAGAAGATCGGTCCAAGAGGTCAGCATCGAACTATTTAGAAAGAGAGAAGAGAAAAGCAGAGGGAATAAAGCTACTTTTTAAAAATATTTTTTAAATTCTCCAAAATCAAAGATAGGTCTATGGCCATATCACCCTGAACAAGCCCGATATCGTCTCATCTCAGAAGCTAAGCAGGGTCGGGCTTGGTTAGTACTTGGATGGGAGACCACCTAGGAAGACCGGGTGCTGTAGGTGTTATTTTTAAAAAATCAAAATGAAAGATAGAAGCTTTCAGATTAAAAAGTTACAACCCATGACTAGTAAAGTTTTTTTAAAACTACCAATGCATATAAATTTTGAAATCTTAGAATATAAAGGCTAAAAAAGAAAGCTCTCAAAACTCAAATAGAGGAAAAAAAATAGATCACATACAATTTATCTAGAATCAGCTCCACTGGAAAGTAGAATGCAAAAAAAAAAAAAACATTGTCTTCACAAGACAGAGGGGCAATTATTTTAGTCTAGAATCTATACTCAGAAAAATTATCAATCAAGTGTAGGATAGAGAGTACAATAAAGATAATTATAGAAAGCATGGTTTCAGAAATTTACTCTCCATGCACCCTTCTTAGGATAACTAGAGAACATAACCATCAAAAAGAGGAAGTAAACCAAGAAAAGGAATACACAACATGTAGGAAACAGAGGATACTACATAGCAAGAAGGCAAAGGACCAGAAGGACAGCTGCTCAGCAGAACTAGAAAGCAGTGCAGAGGGAACAAGAGAAGAAGGGATCCAGGGAAGAGGAAGAAAGAACAGATATAGATTATCTGATAATTTTACAATTTTTTAGAGTGTTTAGGTAAAATAAGTAATATGTAACATAGACAACTAAGTAAATAAAAATGCAATTATGCATGTAACAGCCTAAGTTATTTTCAAGAATAAAACATTAAAAAGTGAGTCATAGAATTATATGTAAGATATAATAAATATTATTAAATTATATGTAGATTTTTAAAACACAAAGATACTGCCTATTATTTATTAATATATGTAAATAAAGGTAAAGTATTAAAAATGGACTGGAAGTATATAAAATTACATTATTTGATTTGCCTCTGGGTAAGACATGAGGAAAATAGGATCGAGGATCAAAGACAGAGAATTTCTACTTAATTTATGTGATGTTTATGCATTGTATTAATTATGAGAGGCAGTATAGTATTTGAGTTATTAGCTCAAATTCTGCAGCCTGATTCTATGGATTGACTTTCCTGCTCTACTTACTAGTTGAATGACCTTCAGCGTACTACCAAACCACTGTATTACTCGTTAGCCTCATTTATACAACAATATAATTCACTGTATTGAAGTCATAGAATTGTGAGGATTAAATGAATCAAAAAATGTTTTAAAAAATAGAATAATGCCTACTGCAAGAAAAATGTATTTACTATATAGTTAATATAATTATATAGGAGAAATAATTTGAAGGAAATTAATGATATTTGGTTCTAGTGTTGTATGTATAAGGATTTGTAATATTAGTCTATATATTTCTGAAGTGTTCTTATCCCCTCCCCAAAATTTAAAAGATCCAGAATTTAGCTGAAAGGAGAAAATATAAGTATTTTATCCTCCAAAAAGCAATAAATTGTTCTAAACATTTAGATGAAAACTTCCACTTTCAGCCAGAATAATGTAACTGGGTCTAGACTTATCTTCCACTCTAAAACAACTAGAAAATTGGACCAGGTATATAAAACAATGGTTTTCAAACATTGGACAATAAGAAGCAGAAGGCAGTGATCCTTGAGGAAAAAAGCAACAAATAAAGTGAGCCCTATAAATGTCCCAGATCACTAGCTAGAGGTAGTTTCTTAGCCACCGAGCAGAGATGAAAAATTCAAAGAGAGCCAAACATTTTCTCTGAGTTGAAGAGAGTGAGACTGCAGTTGAGGAGACCAAGGTAGCTAGGATTTGTATGAAAGAACACTAGGGAGAGGGTAACTGCATAGAGAGAGTGCAGCAGAGATCTAAAGATGGGGTTCTCAAAATTTTGGCTGAATAACGATCCACATATACATGACCTAAAACTCTACAAGGAAATAAGCAGGCCAAACAATTTCAGAGCTCATGTTGGGTTAGGAATAGTTCATATTACCATCAATAACAGTGAGGAGATCTCACAATACATGGGGCATCAGAGAGAGTCATCAGCAGGTATCACCTTTGTAGTAAGGCTAACTAACCCTAGACTAAACAATGCTCTGAATCCACCCTCATAAAGCATAAAAGCAAACCTTAAAAGAGTTGAACTAAATCTAAATGAGTTAACTACATAACAGAGGAAAGTCCAAAACTTTCTAAAGAAATACAACAAAATCCATCAGTCTACAGCATAAAATTCATAAGGTCTGGCATTCAATCCAAAGTTGTCAAGGATATAAAAAAGCAGGAAGATACAACCCATAGCAAGAGAAAAATAAATAATTAGAAACAGACCCAGAAATTACAAACTTGGCAGAATTATCAGACAAGAATATCAGAACATCTAGTATAAATATATCTGATATGTGCAACAATGTAGAGAAAACATGAACATTGTGAGAAAACATAAAAAAGACCCAAATGGAACTTCTAGAGGTAAAAAATAAAAAATAAAAAATTCACTAAACAAGATTAATAGCAGAAAAGGTACTACAAGAAAAACAACCAAAATAAAACATGGAGGTAAAAATGGAGAAAGAGCAGAGCAGACAATCATTGAAAAAATACCAGTCAAAAATTTGTATAATTTAAGTCAGAGAAAAGGGAGAAGGAAAGATAGAAAAGCTGTTTGGAGAAATTCTACAGTTAACAAAAATGATGAATTCATAGGCTTAAGAAGCTCAAATAAGCCCAAGAAGACACACAAAAAACCACACCAAGACACAGGACAATCAAACTTCTGAGAGCCAGGAATAAGGTGAAAATCTTAAAAGCAGACAAAGAAAAAAAAGACATTACATACAAAGAACAATAAGGAAATTCATAGACTTCTCATCAGAAGCTTTGTAAGCCAGAAGAAAATAGACCGATATCTTTAAAGTATGAAAAAAAAACTATCAATTTACATTTCTATACTCAGCAATAATATCAAAAAATGAAAGCAGAGTAGATTTTTCCAAAGACGTGAAAGCTGAGAGACCTTCACTATAAGAAATGTTAAGAGTAGTTCTTCAAATAGAAAGACAATAACACCTGATAAAAATTTGATCTACACAAAGGAACAAAGAATGCCAGAAATTGTAAAAATGAAAGACTAAATTTTTTTCATTTTAAATCTTCTTAAAATATATCAATTATTTAAAGAAAAACAAAAACAATGTGTTACAATTTTTCATACACATGTAGAATTAAAATAAATGACAACAATTTTTAAAGAGTCTGAATATAAAAAGATGTTCAACATCACTAGATTAGAGAAATAGAATTAAAAACCACAAGATAACACTTTACACACATTAGGATGGTTACTATCAAAAAAATGGAAAATATTGAGTGCTGGTGATGATATGGAAAATTTGGAACCCTTGTATACTGTTGGTGGGGAAGTAAATGGTAGAGCTACTGTGAAAAATTTGGCAGTTACTCAGAAAGTTAGCCACAGAATTACCATATGATTCAGCAATTCCACTCTCAGATATATACCTGCTAAAAATTAAAAGCAGAGACTTAAACAGGTACTTTTATACAAATTTTCACAGCAGCATTATTCACAGTAACCAAAGAGTAGAAACGAATCAATTTTTATCATGAGATGAATGGATAATCAAAATGTGGTATATAGATACAATGGAATAATATTATAGCCTTAAAAAGGGATAAAATTCTGATATGTACTACAACATAAACCTTGAAAACATTATGCTAAATGAAATAAGCCAAAAACAAAAGGACAAAATTGTATAATTCCACTTACATGAGGTACCTAAAATAGGCAAATTCATAGATACAGAAAGAATAGAGATAACCAAGGGCAAGAAAGAGTGGGGTATCTAGAGCTATTGTTTAATGAGTAGAGTTTCTGTTGGGGATCAGGAAAAAGTTTGAAACTGAACAGTGGTAATGGTTGATTAACATTGTAAATGTACATAATTACACTGGATTGCACACTTAAAATAGTTATAATGGATCAGTAAGGAAATAGAAGGCTCAAACAACACTACAGACTATTGAACCAGACATATACAGAACACTCTACCAAACAAAAGAAATCAAGTGCACATGGAACATTCTCCTAGATAGACCACATATTAGGCCACAAAATAAGCCTTAATAAATTTAAAAATTTTTAAGTCATACAAGAATCTTCTCTGATCACAATAGGATAAAACTAGAAATCAATAACTGTCTATGGCCATCCCACCCTGAACATGCCCAATCCCTTCTGATCTCGGAAGCTAAGCAGGGTCGGGCCTGGTTAGTACTTGGATGGAGACCACTTAAGAAGACCAGGTGCTGTAGCCATTTAAAAAAAACACACATACATGATAAAATATAAATCAATAACAGAAGGAAACTGGAAAATCTGCAAATATGTAAAAATTAAACAACATATTCTTTAAAAACCAATATATCAAAGAAGAAATTATAAGGGAAATTAGAAAATAATTGAAATAAATGAAAACACAACATAACAAAACTATTGAAGATGTAGCAAAAGCAATACTAAAGGAAAATGTATAGTTATAAAAGTGTATATTAAAAACAACAACACACAACCTAACTTTTCACCTTCAGAAACTAGAAAAAGAACAAACCAAATCCAAAACTAGCAGAAGGAAGGAAATAATCAAGATTACAGAGATAAATAATAGAGAATAGAAAAAATAATAGAGAAAATCAACAAAAGCAAGAGCTGGTTCTTTGAAAATACCACAAAATTGTCAAAACTTTAGCTATATTAACTAAAGACAAAAAGGGAAGACCCAAATAGCTAAAATCAGAAATGAGAGACTTTACAAACAATCCTACAGAAATAAAAAAGATTAGAGAATTCTATGAACAATTATATGCCAACAAATTGGATAATCAAGATGAAATGGACAAATTACTAAAATCATACAACCTACAAAGAGTGAATCATGAAGAAATAAAAAATCTGAAGACCTATAACTAGTAAGATTAAATCGGTAATCAAAAACGTCCTGAAAAGAAACCCCCAGGAAGACATGGTTTCACTGGTGAGTTCTACCAAACATTTAAGAATTAATACCAATCCTCCTCAAAACTTTCCAAAAAATTAAAGACGAGAGAATATTTTCAACCCATTCTATGAAGCCAGGATTACCCTTATGCCAAAGGTAGACAAACACACTACAAGAAAAGAAAACCACAGACCAATATTCCTGATGAATATTGATGCAAAAATCCTCAACAAAATATCAGCAAACAGAATTCAACAGCACATTAAAAGGATCACCATGACCTTACCTTTGAAAGGTAAGGATGATTAGACAATTCAAAAATCAATCAGTAAAGTAACAGAATGAAGGAAAAGAACCACATGATCCCCTCAATTGATGTAGAAAAAAGTGTTTAACAAAATCAACACCCTTTCATAATAAAAACATTTAACAAACTAAAAATATAAGGAAAATATCTCAATGTAATAAAAGCCATATATGAAAAACCCACAGCTAAGGTCATACTCAACGGTAAAAATCTGAAGGGTTTTCTGATAACATAAGGAACAAGACAAGGATGCCTGCTTTCGCTGCTTCTATTTAACAGTACTAATCCTAGCAAGAACAATAAAGCCAAAAAATAATAATAATAAAATGCCTTCAAATTGGAAAAAAAGAGTAAAATTATTCTGTTCACAGATGACATGATTTTTTATGTAGAAACTCAAATGATTACACACACAACACACACACACACACACACACAAACATGCTTACACACACCTAACTATTAGAACTAATAAACTAATCCAGAAAATTTGCAAGATAATCAACATGCAAAAATCAATTGTGTTTTTATACACTAACAATGAATAATTTGAAAAGAAAATTAAGAAAGTAATTCCATTTACAACAGCATTGAAAAGTATAAAATACTTAGGAATAAATTTAACCAAAGAGGTGAAAGACTTATACACTGAAAACTACAAAACATTCTGAAAAGAAATTAAAGAAGACACCAATAAATGGAAATACATCTTATGTTTATGAATTGGAAGACTTAATATTGTTAAAAGGTCAATACTATCCAAAGTGATCTACACATTTAATACAATCCCTGTCAAAATCCCAATAGTACATTCGCAGAAATTAAAAATCCATCCTAAAATTTATATGGAATTTCAAGGAACCCTAAAAAGCTAAAGCAATCTTGAAAAAGAAAAATGCAGTTGGATGTCCCACACTTGCTGATTTCAAACTTCATATGAAGCTACAGTAATCAAAAGAGTGTATGTGTGGTACTAGCATTAAGCCAGATATATAGACAAATGGAATAAAATAGAGAGCCCAGAAAAAAATCCCCACAGATATGGTCAAATGATTTTTGACAAGGGCTTTAAGACCATTCAATGGGAAAAGACGAGTTTTTTTCAACTAATAGTCTTAGGAAACTGGATGTTCACATGCAAAAGAATGAAGTTGGATCCTCACCTTACACCATATATAAAAATTAACTCAAAATGGATCAAAGACCTAAATTAAGAGCTAAAACTGTAAAACTCTTAGAAAAAAAAAAACAGGAAATCTTCATGACATTAGATTTGGCAATGATTTCTTGAATATTATGTCAAAAGCACAGGCAACAACAACAAAAAATAGATAAATTGGACTGCATCAAAATTTAAAACTTCTGTGCATCAAAGAATGCAATCAACAGAATGAAAGGCAACTACAGAATGGGAGAAAATATTTGCAAATCATATATCTGATAAGAGGTTAGTATCCAGAATATATAAAGAATTTGTACAACTTAAACACCAAAAAAAAAAAAAAAGAAAAAAGAAAAAATCATTAAGATAGACATTTCTCCAAAGGCAATACACAAATGGCCAATAAGCACATGAAAAGATGCTCAGTACTACTAATAATTAGAGAAATGAACATCAAAACCACAGTGAGATACCACCTCACACCAAGATGGCTACTATCAAAAAAGAAATAGAAAAATAACAAGTGGTAGTGAGGATGAGGAGAAATTGGAACCCTTGTGCACTGTTAGTGGAATGTAAAATGTTCAGCTGCTATAAAAAACAGTATGGTGGTTCCTCAAAAATTAAAAAATAAATCTACCATATGATCCAACAATTTCACTTCTAGGTATATCTCAAAAAATTGAAAGCAGGGTATCAGAGATATTTGTGTACCCATATTCAACTCAAATTATTTACAGCAGCCAAAAAGTGGAAGCAGTCCAAGTGTTTATCAACAGATGAATGGATAATCAAAATTTGGTATATACATACAATGAAATATTTTCAGCCTTAAAAAATAAGGAAATGCTGACACATGCTACATTATAGATGAACCTTGAGAACATTGTGCTAAGTTAAAAGAGCCAGTCACAAAAAAAGACAAATACTGTATGATTCCACTTATATAAAATATCTAAAGTAGTCAAACTCATAGAGACAGAATGTAGAATGGTGGTGTCAGAGGCTGGAGAACAGAAAATGGGGAGTTGTTTAATGGGTACAGTGAGTTTTGGAGATTTATCACAACAATGTGAAAGTACTTAACACTACTGGACTGTACACTTAAAATGGTTATGATGGTAAGTTCTATTTGTATTTTGCCACAATTTAAAATAATTTAAAAATCATAAATAAATGAACATGAAAAAATGACCCCAAAAATATGAACTGAGATCAAAGAGCAATCAGAAGCATAAAATAAAAATATAAATATAAATAAATATAAAATCTCTATTAAATAAAAAAATTGTCTCAATAAAATAATGTTATAAGCTTACATGATATTTTAGGAACCCATTGCCTTAACTGCTTACCCATCTCATCAGATGCCTACAACATTTTTTTAATGTTTAGCACTCAAATTTCTATTAGATGGCACCAAAAAAGGATTTTTAAGGCAAAAATATTCAGATGAGAGGAAAGATCTTGACCAAAACTAAAAGAAGTGGAATCAAAGGAAGGTTTAGAAATGAAATTGCCTTGGGGAAACTGGGGTTTGTTTATTTTTGCTGTTTGGTTTTTCTTTGCTTGCTTTTTATTTATAGGAGAGTAGATATTTGAATAGGTTTATAGGCTGAGGAGAAATCACCAGCAGAAAGAGAGACTGAAAATATAGTGAATAGATAAAGTACAGAAGGAAAATTTCTGAGAATACAATTCAGGAAAAGCTTATGCAAATAATCTCGGCTCTTAACAAGGAACGTTTAAGTGTACAGAACCCTTCAATCCCTCAAGTCAAACTCATTCTCAGCAAGGACATAGTTTTTCTGCAGAAGAAACCTGAAGCTGTGACAAGTATCCCTGAACAATATCTCTGCTTGCAGCTTTCCAGCATCCAAAAAGTCCATTTCTCTCAGACAACTCCTGGCTCTGATTTAATACCCTTTTATCTGGGTAATTCTGATCATAACTATGAGCTGAAAACCACCATGGCCAATTTATCCCTCCATACTTCACCTTCTGACCCTTGCAAGTGATCATGCTTTCACCACATGGGCTGGTACATTACAATGTCTGTAAACTCACAGCAGCACAATTCATATTATCTGTCCCATTTGGACGTCACTGGGGACTTGTGTTCTTTCATAAACTTAACTTGTTATTATTATCATAGCCATTATTTACTTTTTTGAAGCTCACATTATTACAATTTAGTTCATCTCAAGTTCTCATACCCCAAACACAGAATCAGCTATTCTGTATGGCAACTTAACTCCTTTTTGTGGAAATGATGGTAGAGATCCAAATTTGCTTACTAGAGAAGTATAACATTTCACATGAGCATGTGAGATGGTTTGGTGACATCAAAAAATAAATTATTTTTTTTAAATAAAAAAGTGGGTTCATGTTGATATTTTCAATTTGTCTCTACTTGTACTAACTTTTTTTTATATTGCTCTAAATTTAATGTACCATGCTGTATACTCTTACACCAAATCATTTGTCCAAATTACACTCTTGCCTTCAAATTTTAAAGTTCCAATATTCTTTTCCTTTTTGACCTTTGGCTCCATTACTGGAATTAGATCCACAACATCCAGGTCTGCATGCTGCCCCTGATCAGTACCACTCAAAGACCAACTATTGAAAAGGAAAAAGCAATCTCAACCTTCCTCCAAAGAACTACCAAAAGATACACAGGCTTAAGATACCTGGCATCTCACCATAAATCCCAAACTCATCCTCAGAATTAGTTTCATCTGGGAAAAAAAACTGAGGCCATGCCCAGTGTCCCTGAACAACATCTCTGAAATAAGTAACAGCAACAAAGGGGAGAACAGACGAATTCCAGCTTCATGGGTTTATATAAAAATCACCTCTAACTCTTCATTTTTTTGATCACTAGAGCTGTTAATTTATATCATAGGTGACTTTAGTTTTGAACTACAATTTCCTTTGGATAAATTGATAGTCATTGTTTTGGCCCTGTGCCAGTCCAACTTTTTAAAATTCTATTAACATCAGAAAATGCAACTAACATAAAATTGAGAATTATAAGTGATTTTTCCACTTTCCCTAATAGTTCAAGTAGAACGATTTCTGTAAGGTCTTTAAAATTGATGCAACATTGGCTGGGCTCCTCAAGAACAAATTCAAACAATAAAAGACATTTAAGGCAAACAAACACATTTCAATCACAGCACGTTCACATTACATCATTCTCATAACACCTAATGTCAACTTCAGAAACAATCAAAATAAGTTTTAGCTATTTTGTCTTTACATTAAGAAACCTGAATCCTTACATGAATTAAAGATTTCCATGTCTGTAGTTTGCATTTTGTGACAACTACTCAACAACAAAAGAGAAGAAATGTAGTCACTTTCTTCAGGGACCCAGTTAGATCTACAAGGGAGAGAGATTGTCTTGCCCAACCCAAATCCAATTGATCAGATTTTAAAGTACCTTTGACTTGGGTGGGACAGAGCTCACTATTTTTTAAGGAAATCTCTCTATTTGATCCCTGGAAACTTAAAGATTTAGGATAAACTACCTCCTTTGAGGCTAGTAATAGTAGTGTTTCTCATTTTGCAAGTCCAAGTACTTCTAGATAAAGAGATTTTCATGGTTATCTGTTTTATACATTTAAGTAAGGGGATACTATCATGTGTCACTTCCACCAGGAGCCACTAGCCTTTCATAGAGGAGGCCAGATGACCTAAGCTGACTTTCAGCTTACCTGTGAGCAGACGTGGTCAGCTTCCCCTGTGGGCTCGACTTTCTGAGCAGTCCCTCATCTAAAGCAACAGTGTTCTTTTTCTCACTTTTTCTCTTTCAGAAGTTGGAGGACATGGCTTCTCCACCATGTCCCATGTGATGCATATGCCATCTGTCTCTTTGCCTCTTTCAGCTCAGCTAAGCCCAGCTATGGCGTGGTGTGAATCTGCTATAAGCCATATAGAAACTGCCTGGGAGAGCTATGTTCTCCTTACTAAGTGCAGAAGTTACAGAAGCCATGGCCTCAGGCCAAGATTTTAAACTAAAGTAAGCCAAATAAGGTAGGAGAGAGCCCAAATCACTAATCCTGGAGATGAACTTTTTGATAATTGTCCAGGCTTATGGCCATCTCCTCCTGTTTTTCTTAGCTCCATTTCAGAATGGACATGTTTTCTAACCCAAATTATGGCCAACATTAGTTAGTTAACACATTACTTGAACTATCTTGAACTATTTTAATTTGTTATTTTTAACATTATACTTAAAATTCACCTTTTCAAAGTATAAAATTATTTCTGAGACTCCATCCTCTAAAAGCCATTTAAAAAAACTTATTTGGCTTGCACAAAACAGTGAAAGCCAAGGTCATAGCTCTCAAAAGACTTTTCTGTAAAAACAAAGATTAACTCACACGTATTAAAGCAATAACATAACACCAGCTCTTCAATTTTCTCTTTGAAGTCAACCTCTATCTTATGCTGTTCCTACAGTTCTCATGCAATGGCCCTGACTAAAACATTCTCAGGGCCCCATTTTTTCCTTTGCTTTCCTGACACTCTTTCCAAAATCTAACCATGATGGTGGGGAGTTGGTACCAGCCATCTCCCAACTTTTTTGAGGACTACATCAGATCAGCAAGAATGAAACACATGGTATCAATATATTCAACCAAGGATATAGAATCTTACTGGAAGAGGACCCCCATGGAGACTCCACTTGAGCAGATGAGGCAAATCTTAGCACGGCTTTCTTTGCCCTCCAGAGCCCTTAATATGGGCAGTGACGTTAGGCACAAAGTTAGGGTCTTATCTGATTTGAGAAGCTCATTTCTTGCATGCTCTTAGCCACTTTATAGGCAGTTGTGTTTGTTATTAAGCTAGTCTCTCAGTTTCACATCCACTCTTTAATGCTCTAATTTGTAATAGGTCTGGGACCCTGTAAATTACATTTCTGCTTTGCCAGCAAGTGCCCTGTTAGACTTTACCAATGGGAAGCTAGATGAGCTCTGGAAGGTTAGGGGAGGGAAAATGGTCACTTACTTTTCCTACCGGTGTCACCCTCAGAGCAGTACCTCAGCCAGGCATCCACAGCTGGTTACAGTAGAAGATGGTTCCATATTCCAGCTTCTTTTCACACTCCCAGAAGCAGCTTCATTGCACCCCTCGAGGGTGCCAACACTGTCTAGGCAGAGCTCCTTCCTCCAAAGGTCTTAGTCCCAATAATGGGGGATCCTCCTCAGAGCTTCTAGGTTCTAAGAATCCGACCTCTTCCCTTTGTTTCCCAGCCTTAGGATGGTAGCTTCTTCATGCACTTATTGCCTTTGTGTTACCACCATATTACCCTGTTGCCTTTTCAGTCCTCCAGCATCTATTTAATAAAGTCACTATATCTGATCTCTGTAGAAATAACTAGTACAGTTTCTACTTTACCAGCTAGACTCTAACTGATATCCTTTTGTCAATTTTCAACTCTCCACTTTCAGGCATTGTGCCATTTACCATTTCATAGACTTCAGCTAGGAAGCAATGAAGGGAGAGAAGAAAAATTATTTCCAGCCATCCCTAGCCAAGGATGCTAGAATTTGATTAGCTGGTAGGGAAATAATTGACCACATATCTGAGGAAACACCACCAGGTAGAAAATGTCCAACTGCCAAAGAACTTAGGAACCCCACACAACTATGAAAAAATATCCAGCTTTGTACATTTCTTAAAGGGACACCTTTGCCATCCTGCCCCCTACACATATACTACTATTTCCCCCACTACCCCCTACATGCCAATCTCAGAATGAGGTAAATTTGTGAAGGCTGGAGTTATAACCACCCAGCGGGTATGCCTTCTGACTGAAATGAAATGAAAGGCAGCATTTCTTAAAAAGCCAATTATTTTCAACCTGTTCTATTAGAGTCAAACATGCTAAGTGAGCATATAACATATTGACTTTTGTGCCCTGCGGCATGTGGGGCCATAAATGTCCTGCTTATCATAACACTCATCTTCAGAGCTCTTGCAAATCAGGACCCTCCCGGGAGAACGCACATCGTTCATTCATAACTCAAGATGACAAGGAGACAGGCTGCTTGATATAACAGAGCTAGTCTCCCCTGTCCTTGCACTTCTGCACACATGGCTGGACCTGCTGCACTCACCCATCTGACCATGAGTCACGAAGCCTTTCCACCTGCATCTGAACAGATGGCAGACAACACCATGCAGCCAATACAATTCCCTGCGAGAGGGAATCAGGTTGCCAAGAGACACTGAAGGGAGCCCTGATGAAGCCCAGCGGAAAAACCTGAGCTTTGGAATCAGACCAACCTGCATTTGAATCTTGGCTCTCTTACTTATTCATTACAAGAGTTGGGACAAGTTACTTAACCTCTCTGAGCCTGTTTCCTTCCCAGGAAAATGGAGCTGATAATGCCTATTATATGGTTTTTGTGATGATTAAATGTACGTATATGTGAAGAGCTGCTTACCCAGCATTGTAAGCACTTGAAAAATAGTAGGCATTATTATGTTTTTATTAATAAATTTAACAATACTAGTAAATTTCAGATTGCTGAGGGACTGTGCTTCTAATGCATCCCTTCACCACCTCTGCTGTAGGTATAATGATAAGGAAACGGCAGAAAAATTAATTTGCCGAGTCCCTTAAAATGATCACTTGCTGTGCTCCCTCTGGAAGATGCACACCTCATAACCTTCTCTTCACCTTTGTCCACCACTTCCCATCGCTCCTTGCACAGCTGTTAGAAGGCAGGTGAAAATGAGTTTCCTGAGCTCTTTCTATAGCACACTCTCCATTCCTGACAAGTTTCCTCCATTTCCTGCTGTCTACTGAATGAATCCTAATGGCTCTGCTCCTGATGATCAACCAAGAGCAGAGCCTCTGCTTTTTCCAGATCCAGCAGGGAAACCCCAGGCATCCAGCCAAGGTATGTGCAATACTCTCAGCTCAGCCCCTGAACTTTTCCACAGGTGTGGCATTTGGAATTCACCGGGAAAGCTGCATAATTACTTAAAAAGAGTGCCTTCTGATTGTTCCCTTTTCTGTAAGTGCAATCTCTCCTAATAACATCACCCAAGTGAATGCTCCTAATTCTGTCAGAATGCATTTTAATTATCGCTGCTTCTTGTGTTGGTGAGCTGTCGCTGGAGTTTTTGATTTGTGATGTAAAATAGGGAAGCCATAAAGTATTTTGGTGACAGCTCCTTGATTAGGCAGCATTGCAGCAAAACAAGTTGTCACAATAAAACTGATTAATCAAGTTGTCAGAGTAAAACAAATTAATGCCACAAAAACCTTTGCTGGAAATTACCTCCATATCTTGGGGTATTTGACTGATGTATTCCTTCAATTAGCAGAAACTTCCATCTCATGAGCACCTCCAAGTCTGTACTTGGGATCTGAGTTGGGCCAGCTGCCCTATAGCAGAGGAGTAACTGAAAACCAGGAGAAAAATATGTCTCCAAACATGGAGAAGAGAATCACTGACTTTATTTTCAGAGATGCTTCATTCCTACCTAACTACATAGGAGACTATTAATATCTGAAATATAAAGAGCTATAAAGTTTTAATGCAAAATAAATACAAAAGCCATTGCCTACAATGCTACCAGTGGGTCTGGATTGAACTCATTAAGATGTTTAATCATAGTCATCTGATTGGAAGGACACTCTGCAATGCTTCTTGTATATTCCTCTGTCATGAGGAAAGACTTTATCCACACTGGAGATGTCAATCACAGGAACTGTCCACCACAGTTCATTGTAACATAGATGGTGATGTTTGGTTATACAGAACCTCATCCACTCACAACTAGAGGTGACTGAACATGGGTGAGCATGATCATTTATCCTGGGATAAAACGATGAGCTCGGTCAACGACATTCCATCTCTCAATATTTTAACTGGGAAATGCTGATGTATACTCATAATAGAATGAGCCAGTTGTTGTGGGGGCTAAAGATGAGAAAAGTACCATAAGGTAATACAGAGTCATTAAATGTCTTGGCAAGCCAAAATTATAAGGAAGCAAAAGCTTTGAGGTAGATACAGAGTAGGACATGAAGAAGTCAGTGCAGTACCAAGAAGAGAAAGAGACAATAGCTCATAAAAGTTAGGGAGCAATACCAATCGCTAGAACAGGCTTCATTCCAGGGTGTAGTCTTAGAATAAAATCCCTTTTACTTGATAAAAATGGAGTGGGTCTCTTTGCTGCAAACATGATAAAAGGTACAGGGGGAACTGTCTCGGGGAACAGAGCAGGGAAGGGGATCCATATGAGAGTAAGTGGTATTCGAACTATTCATCCGAACAGATGAATCCCTGTATGCCATACCAGAGTATATTGCCTGCATATCATGCCTGGACATGTCACCTGGGGCTAGTCTTTAGGAGCCCTCAACAATGCTAGGCTTTTTGAATTACCTCAGCATTGGAAGAAAGGGCTAAAACACAAAAATTTGCCTCTCAGGCATCCCCACTAGAAGCTGATCACTGTAACCAGAGTTTGTAGGTATTTGATGCAGCAAGACCAAAGTCCAGCAGTGGGCTCCAGGCTCTGAAGGCACTGAGCACACCACTCCTTCGTCTGACAAAATACCACTCTCAGGAGACTCTAGCCATGCCACCTTTGAAGGCAGAGATTCACATATTAGAGAGGAAGATGACACAGATTGGAGAGAGGTAAAGGCATTGTCACCAGGTCTAGCCCTGAATAACATCCTAGAATCAAAGAACTTTGTTCTTTCAGCTTCCTAGGGAATAAAGAGTTGATACATACACTGATGTATGCTCACACACACATACTATATGGCACAAATTATTTTTAAATGAAATATTATCTAAGAATATAGTTGAATCCAAAATGCTAAATTATCAAATATCAAATACTCCAATCATTCTGAGCAATGTCTTGTTAAAAAGCAATGATAATAAAGCAAGTAGGTTTCAAACACTTCAGAGAATGATCTCTTTCATCTATCTCAATACTACTATGCAATGCAATACCAAGACCACAGATTACTGGAAGTAAATTTAGCAACCAGAAGGTATAAGATCAACTCAAACTTAATTTTGAGGTTGAAGCCAATAAGCCAACTCCTTCAGAGAGATAATGGGGACACAGAGTGGAGGACCAGAGTTGAGGGAAGTTTAAGATAACTCCAATTTGCACAATTCTTTACAGCTCATAATCCTGTCTCATCCACATCACCTCATTTCAGTCTTCCTCAGTACAACTCCAAGAATTAGATGCTATTATCATTATTATCATCGTCTCCATTTTACAGTGAAGAAACAGGTTCAGAGAGCTCAAAAGACTTAGCATTAGAGAAGGGCATCCTTTGTGCCAGCCAGACCCTTCCGAGTCATGTGGGCAGGACACTTCAAATCCCAGTTCCCCATTCCAGTCATATATATTCTAGCTGGGGCCCCAAGGAAAGATTGCAGCTAGCAACAGCACCACATCTGGCAGCTTTGTCAGCCTCTAACCCTACCCCAGATGACCATTTCTACCTGCCTGGAAAGTCAGCACTGAAGCCCACTCACAAACTCTATCCTGACCAGATTCAGTTTCCATCCTCATTCTCACCCTGTTCTATCTTCTAACATGCTTACCATTCCTTCCACTGCTGCCCTCCTGCCAAATCCAGTTCTCTGTGTCCCATGGTAAAAATATATACCACTATATTCTCCACCCTTTCTTAAAAAACTCCCTCTACCCACTGGCCTTAATGTTCTAGAGAATATGACCCTCTATGGCTAAGAAGCAGAGGCTCACTTTTTCAGTAGTTTTCTGAACATGACCTGTTGTTTCATACCTCCTTCCTTTGCTCATGCTGTTCCCTCCTACCACTCTCTGCCACCCTTGCTCCCTACCCATGTTTTCCTGCCACTTCCAGCACTAACTCATCTGTCAACAGTAATTCATGTCTCTTCTCTGGGTAGCCTTTTTTGACCACCTCCGTCTGTCATAACTGCCCTGTACAAGTATCTTTCATAAACATACTAAACATTTAATTACAATCATTTGTTTATATACCTCTCTTCCCTACTTTACTTCCATAGGACAAAACGCATTTCTTATTCACCGCCATATTCCCTGGCAGTGCCTAACACATAGAATACACCTGATATATATTTGTCAAATAACTAAACAATAAAATAAATGAAAGCGGCTAAACTAAGCCTCTAACCTAAGTCTTCTCATGCAAAACCCATGGTCTTTGCTCCACAACAATCAGGCTCACCCAGTGACAACAGCCAAACCAACACATAGAATCCCGAGGAGATGGGAAGGAATTACAAAGCAGTTCTGCCCTAACCCTCGCCTGCCTCTGCTGAGGGCTGCCAAAGGCATCAAGCTCCACTGCCCTTGACTATTTTAGGTCACTGTCACATTTCTTCTGCATCAGGGATGAATTTCAGGATCACCTAAAATTCAAAAAGAGAAGAAACTAAGTCAATTGGTTTTTCCTTCCCTTCTTAAATATGAAGAAGTCGAGGCACAGAAAAGTGAAGAAAGTTTTCCCAGGTCACCCAGAAACTTAAGGGCAGAGCCTGGACTCTAGATCCAGATTCTGTCTCTTCCATCCTGGTCCTCTGCTCCTTCTTCTATATTTTCAGCTCCTGATGATGATAAAAGCAGGAGGTTATTCCCCTGGACTTCATTAAATCCACAGGACTAGGACCAGGCACATACACCCAGGTATCATAGAAAGGAAACTTTACCTCTTTCCCAGCCCTGAGCTTGGACTCAGACAGATCTAGGCTTAAATGGCATTGGTACCAGCTGCTAGTCTATTGAAGTTGTATAAGTAAGTTAACCTCTCTGAGCCTCAAATTCTTCTATATTAGCAAATTGATATCTTTCTCTCAGGGTTGATATGAAAATAATATGGTCTATGTTGAAGCTCTTAGCAAGAGTTTGCATGCGTTAGGTACTTAATAAATAAACATCTTCAATCGGCTTCAAGTAATGCTAATAGTCATTTGCAAGGAAGTTTAGAGTCCTCCCTACAAGCATTCAGAGGATAGACAGACACCCCCCTGACCTACACAGTCTTTTGTTCTAAAGGGTCTTCCACATTTTGCATATGTCAGAAATGTTGCTTCTTCAACACAACATATATTTCACTTTCAGAGGCTCTTTTACAAACTCACTACCATGCAAAATAATTTCTCAATTGAGGCAAATCTATCCCATGTGGAATAGAAGAAAGGTTTTTGGTTACATTCATAGCTTTTTAGTATTTTCATTTTCTGTCCTAAATCAATGTTCTGCTATTTGTAAATTTGTTCCTATTCTTTTGCTACCACCTGGTTACTTTTTTTATTATTATTATTAATTTCATTTATCTTTTATCGATGATTTACATGAACATAGTTCGAAGAGTAAATGATTCTGTAAGATTTCTTATTGAAAACTAGCATGTCCTCCCACAACCTCCATTCCATTTTCCTCTCCTTGGAGGCAATCACTTTCAACTCTCTTACCTGATTTTCTTTTGAAATTTTTTCTATGTTGCTAAATAACAAGTTGGTGATGCTGTTTCCAAAAACTTTCAGACACTTGACTTATCTGGAAGATGAAGATTTAACTCTCCTTCCCCCTCCAGATCCCTCCACATACCTGGACACGATACCATCCCCTATGCCCATTCTCCTCATGGAGCCAGGAGGTAAAATTTAGTTAGGTTAATATTTGGTTTCTACATTACTGTTATCATATAAATGCTCTTCGCAACCAAGCCATTTGTATACCATTATTATTTCTCCATTCCTACACATTTTGTTTCCCTTGTACTAAATAACAATCTTGTAGGTTTTCTATGTACTTATCGCTAATCTACCCCAAAATCTTTCCCAATGTGTAAATCTTTCAATACATTCAAACACATCAGGCATTCTGTCAGTTAACTGTTCTTGAAGTAATCTCTCTGGAGCCTTCTGTCCTGCTGCAATCTGGACTGGTTGCTCTCCAGGCCTACTGCACAGTTGTCATCTTTGATCGTCCTTTCACCAGTATGTTAGGTATTTCCTACAACTCTGACTCTTGGGGAGCCCATTTCTTAGATCTCATGTCTTTGTTTTTCTTGGATTACTTCTTCATCTTGGTAAATACACCCTTTGGCAGCTTAATAGGAAAGGGTGTGCATAGGAAACCAGTTTTTTGATGTCTTAAACACCATAAAATATCTTTATCCTACCTCCATATGTAATTGATTTTTGAGTATAAAATTCTTGGTTGGAATTATTTTCCTCTCATATTTTAAAAGTATTGCTCCATTGTCTTTTAGCGTCCAGGGTAGTTATCCTTGATGTTCTGAAATTTTACAATGATGTGCCTTGGTGTAGCTCTATTTCATCCATTGTGCTGATTCTGGAAATCCATGTCATTCACCTTGAAGAATTTTTCCTGAAGAATTTTTTTATTATTTTATTAGTGATTTTTTTTTCCATCTGACTTATTCCTTCTGGATTCCCATCATTCAGATGTTGAATCTCTTAAAATCTTTTGATTTGCTTTCCTATTTTTCATCTGTGTCTTTTTGCTCTACTCTTGGGAAATTTACCCAATTTTATCATGATTCAATTATTCATTCTCTCAACAACTTTGTGTTGAGTCTCTACTATGTATAAAGCAATGTTTAAGATGCTGGAAATACTTGTGAGGAAAAAAAATTCCTGTCATTATCGATCATACAGTCTTTGGACCCTACTCCTGAGTGTTTGGTTTCTGCTACAAAATTTTAAGTTTCCAAGAATTATTTGTGATCTGAGTGTTCTATCTTCAAACATTCTCTTCTGCTTTTTGGCTATTTAAATATGAGCATTTAAAGAGATTTTTTAGAAGTTTTTTTCTTCCTACTCAATTTCCATTTCCTCAAAGTTCCATTTGTTTTGGTTTGCATCTTTCTGATTAGATACTATTTCCTCAAATATTTGTGAGTCTGCTCATATGTAAAAGTAGCATGCTGCAACATTACTAATCATTAGGAAAATTCAAATCAAAACCAAAAGGAGATAACACCTCACACCAGTTAGAATGGCTAGTTGCCAAACAGATGAGAAATAACAAGTGTGGGCAAGGAGATAGAGAAAAGGGAACCCTTGTGCCCTGTTGGTTGGAATGTAAATTGGTGCAGCCACTATGGAAAACAGAATAGAGGTTTGAAAAAAAAATTAAAAATCTGACTACATGATCCAGCAATTCCACTTCTGTGTACTTATCTTTGAAAAAAATGAAAACACTAACTCAAAGAGATATATACACCCCCATGATAATTGCAGCATTATTTACAATAGCCAAAACATGGAAGTAACTTAAGTGTCCACCAATGGATAAATGAATAAAGAAGATGTGATATATATATGATATGTATGTTTGTTTGTATGTATGTACATATGTACGTACGTATGTATGTATGTGTCTGTGTGTAAACACACACACACACATATATAATGGATTATTATTCAGCCATTAAAAAAAGAAGGAAATTTTGCCATTTGCAACAATATGGTTGGAGCTTGAGGACATTACGCTAAGTGAAATAGGTCAGACAGAGAAAAACAAATACTGTATGATCTTATATACATGTAGAATATTTTTTAAATGAGCTTATAGATAACAGAGAACAGATTACTGGTTCACTGGTAGTAAGAACCTAGTTGGGGGGTAGGCAAAATGAGGAAGGTAATCAAAAGGTATAAACTTTTGGCTATAAAATAAATAAGTTATGGGGATGTATTATACATGGTAACTATAGTTAATGATAACTGTATTGTATATTTGAATGTTGCTGAGAGAGGTCTTAAAAGTTCTCATCTCAAGAAAAAAAATTTTGTAACTGTATGGTGACAAGTGTTAAGTAGACTTCTGTGTTGATCATTTCATGATATAGCCAAATATTGAATCATTATGTTGTACATCTGAAACTAACATACCGTATGTCAATTATATCTCAGGTTTTTTTAAGTGGTATGCTAAAACACCGATCAGAAGTTCTATGTGTGTGGCTGGGGCCTATCAACCTTGTATTTTACAATAGGTAAATAATAGATCTAGCAATACTATCTTTGCAGAACCTCTGATATTTGTCTTTTTAGGTCTTTCCTTTTGGACTAGTCAGATTTCCCAGAAAAATCTTAGCACCACAACATTCAATATATTAACTTTTACTTAATCACCCTATTTCAGTACAGCAATCTAACCTCAACTACCCTGTGTTCTTAGTACAGAGACTCTCTGTTTTACCTTTACCCTGGTGGGAGACAGCCATTCTTCTGGATGCACAGATAATACTGAAAGACTGGAATGATTCCATTTTTCTGAGTGATCCCAAGATGAATTGTACGAAAAGTTCCCCAAAGGCCAGTGGTCAAGAACATGCCTTACCACCTGGCCAAACCAGCCAAGCCAGCTAATCGGTGGGCCCTTAAGGCACCCCCACCCTTATTTCCCCCTGCACATATCCTGATTACTGCACCCGGCACCTTCTGCACTCGGCCCACTTCTGCACGCAGCACCTCTTGGCATATTGCCCCACTGCGCACAGCCCCCTCTATACACAGCCCCAACTGCACACGACCCCCTTTGCATGCAGACCCAACAACCTACCACCCAATCCTTTTAAAGGTCAGTCAACCTAACCCCCCAATCAGGTAATGCCAAGGCATCTCCCCAAGGCTTGCAGTTTTACCCTTTAAATTAGGTCCAACCCCTCGGTCGGGGCTCCTCTCAACCACTGCTGTGTCAGTGAACGAGTGGAGTCCAAACTCGAGTTTGTCAATAAACTCCCTTTTGCACTTGCATTGGTGTCAGTTTCCTTCTTGGCTCATGGAGTTCCAAACCAGGGCATTACAATACAATCATGTTGATGATGATGATTATGATGATAGTATTAGTCACTTATTACTGCATAACAAGTTACCCCAAAATTTAGCAACTTAAAACAACAAACATTATTTCATTGTCTCTGTGAGTCAGGAATCTGGACACAACTCAGCTTGGTTCCACTGCCTCAAGGTCTCTCACAGCCTGCAGCAAGATGTCAGGGGGGCTGTAGTCTTATCTGAATCTCAACTGGGGGAAGATTCTGTCAGTGCCCTGGATTTAATCTCTGCTCAGAAGACATTTCTTAATTTCAGCATTGTTGGCCATCTGGAGAAACTGAGAATTTTCAAATTCATCAAGTCCTGACTCTCCTTTGTTTATCAGTGCTTCCTTTATTTATCTCTGTCCTCTTACATCTTACTACAAGCAACAAGAAGGAACCAGGCAGAACCTTCAACACTTTGCTTAGAAATCTCCTTAGCTAGATCACTCAGTTCATTAGGCACATTTTCTACTTCCATATTGCTGCAGGCAATAATGTGGTTACATTCTGCCACTACATCAGAACGATCTCCCTCCCTAATGTGTTTCTCACTTCCCTTTGAGACCTCGCCAGCAGCATTATCAAAGTTCAGATTTCTATTGTCTGTTCAAAATAACGTAGGGTTTTTTTAATATACACATCAAAAATCTTCCCAGGCTTCACCCACTGGCCAGTTAGGGAGCCATTCCATATTTTTAGGTATTTTTTATAGCATCACCCCACTGATTGTACCAAAACTGATATTAGGTATTTATTGCTGTGTAACAAATGATCACAAATTTAGCAGCTTAAAACATTTATTACTTCACCGTTCCTATGGGTCTAGCATCTAGGTGTGGCTTAGTGGTGTGCCTCTGCCTCAAGGCCTTCCAAGACTTCAATCACAGAGCCAGCTGAGGCTGCATCTCAATGGAAAACCTGGCTGGGGAGGATCCACTTCCAAGCTCACACACAGGCTGTTGTCAAGACTGAGCTCCTCAAGGACCATTGGAGTGAAGGCCGAAGTTCTTTGCTTGCTGTTAGCTGGAGGCTTCCCTTGGTTCTCTGCTTTGGACCTGTCCATAAAGCAGCTCACAAGACAATAGTTGGCTTCCTACAGTGCAAATTAGTAATAGAGTGAGAGAGGGAAACCCAAAGTAGAATCACAGCCTTTTTTATAACCTAATCTGAGAAGTGACATGCCATCATTTTTCCCATATTCTATTGGTTAGTTGTGAGACACTAAATCCAGTCCACACTCAAATGCTGGCAATACAGAACGCTGTAGAGCATCAGTTATTTACCCTCGTGATCACACGCCTGACTAGAAGCTGTGCCTCACTGCCGCTGCCCAGCATCAAAAGAGATTATTGTATCCTTTTATCACTACCCCAGAAATTCAAAATTCAAAGTACAATTTCTCCTGAATGCGTATCGTTTTTGCATTATTGTAAAGTCAAAAAATCATAAGTTGAACCATCATAAGTTGGGGACTGTCTGTATACGGAAACTGAAGAAGAAACTCATGACTGGTGTGTTTGCCTTCATAAATCCCATGGAGATTTTTGTTTACCTGGGATCATTGGAAGGCCATCAGTAGAAAGGTTAAATGTCAGGAAGAACCTTCTAGTTCAGAGCTGTCAAAAATTAAAATGGGTTGCCATGGAAACCATTCTTCTATTTATTCTTTTTCTCTCCTGGTCATGCTAATTTTCTCTCACTTTCTCCACTAAGCCTTGCTCCTTCTTTTACATTCTCGGAACTTTGAATGTGCCTTTACCTTTACCTACAACACTCCCTCAGCCCAATCTTCCTTCATCTTACGAGTTTTCAAAACTCCTTCAGCTGAGCTTGGATGTTACGTTCTCTGGGATCCCTTCCATAACGACTGCCACTCACAAACCAGAGTAACATGTCAACCTCAGAGCTGCCCCTGCTCTAACACTCTTCATACTTGTTTAATGCCTGTCTCTCTAGATTGCTAGATTCTAGCTCTTTGAAGGCAAGGGTGTCATTTCTTCATTATCAAATTTCCAGAATTTATCAGAGTACATAGCAAGTGGGAGAGTGCAATTGAATGAGTGGATGATGAATGACTGAACAGAGCATTCTCTGATCCCTGGAAATGGCTACATGGCCATTTGATGGAAGTGTTATAGGCAAGATCTTGAAGGAGGCCACAGGTTGAGGCTTCAGAGTAGACTGCATGAACTTTTAGCTCTGTTCCAACTCTACAATTTTAGATATAGCAAAGAATAAAATAATAACAACTCCATCTTGCCTCTAGAATGAAAATATTCCATTCCTTCAAGCACATAATAAAGTCCAATAATTTAGCTTTTAGTTGTGAACCAAGACCTAAACAAGATCAAATAAAAAAGAAATGATTTTTTTTAAAAAAAAGATTTTAAAAAACCAAAAGTGGCTATTGGTTTCTTTCTTCACTGAGGCCCTGCAAAGGTAAATAAGACTCCTGATGGAGTGAGAGAACCACTAAGAACCCATGCCCAAAGCTGAATTCCGACTCCCTTCTAAGTGCCTGCGCTACCCACCAGGGGCCTCACTCATCAGGTAGTTGTTCCTGACATTTTTGGTTAATGGTCAACCTTGAGAATACAATGAAAATTATGAAATTCCTCCCCCCAAAACTGCATATAAACACATATATTTAGAAATCTGCTTTCTACAGTATTTCTCTCTAATCTGTGGAGGATACATTCCAATACCCCCAGTGGATTCCTGAAAACCTGTATACTCATGTTTTTTCCTATGCATACTCATCTATGAGAAACTTTAATTTATAAATTAAATTAGGTGCAATAAGAGATTAACAACAATAACTCATGATAAAATAGAACAATTATAACAACATACTGTAATAAAAGTTATGTGAATGTGGTGTTTGGTAAAATAAGGTTACTTGAACATGACCACTTCGATATTACCACAGTTGATCTGATAACTGGGTCAGCCTCTAAGTGCTAATGGGTGGGGAGCTTATACAACATGGATTTGCTGGACAAAGAGATGATTCAAGTGCTGGGTGGGATGTAATGGGATGGCGCTACTCAGAACATCGTGCAATTTAAATCTTATAAATTCTTAATTTCTAGAATTTTCCATTTAATATTTTCAGACCGAGGTTGACCACAGGTAACTAAAACCTCAGAAAGCAAAACCACAGATAAGGGGTGACTATTGTATTTCAGAGGCTACTTCATCTCCCTGGTGCTCATGCACAGACCTCAGGTTAGGACTCCCTGGCCTAGCATGAAGTTGTTACCAAGATTCACAAACAGCTAAGTGAGTTACGTGCTCCTGTAGACTTAGGTTACAAAAAGCACCATTTTCCTTTCCTTTCCAAATCCTTGGGGACACAGCACAAAAGAAGACCTGACAGCTACCAGCTGCACCCAAACACTGACAGATACTGAACAATATGGAAAGATCAGATTGTAAACTCCTTAATTTTGGGTCTGGGCATCCTCTATTTACTGTAATGTCCCAAGTGAAAGCTGAGCAGAGGGAAAGAGCTGTGGAGATTTAGGAGAGAGGGAAGGAGCCAGTGCGATGGAGGGGTGGAAGTGGGGGTGGGAGGAGGAGATATAGATGAATAAAAAGAAACGTGATTACAAAGAGAACCAGAAAAAGGTAACAATATACAGAGAGAAACAAAACAGAGAGTCATAGGAACTAGGACCCAGAACAGAAGTTTTGTCACCTCAGGCATGGCCTCTCCACAATTAGCTACAGAGCAGCTGTGAAAAAGACTCTAAGCTGGCCAGCTGTAAAATTGTTTAACTTGTTAGAACTTTAATCAATAAGAACCAGTGTAACATTTGTGTTTCATGTTCCTCTTATTTACACAGAAGACAAATTGGGGGGAAAGAAACAACTGTATTTCTCCAGCCTTAAACATTTCCTCCAGGGAGCCAAGCTCCTTCAAAATCAACAATGAAATGGTGAAAAAAATTAAGCACTTGGGCAATGCTATACTTAGATCCAGCTCAAAGATAGTCTCTTTGCTTTTCCCTTCTCTCTGGCTGGTTCCAATCTCAGTAAAACTCCTAATTAAATTGCTGCCAATTTGCAGTCTCCTGATGAGGCTTCTGGCTGGTCTTAAGCCAGAGCCAGGAAGAGTGAGAAGACAGTAGCTCTAGGGGCAAAAGTCAAATCTAAACTCACCATCAGGAGCAGCTATCCCTCAAACAAGCCCACCCTGGCTAACAGGTGTGGTCTGCCCTGCCTTCAAGGCTCACCTCAGGAGTTCTGAAGCCTCTGAACCTTCACACACCAGGAAAGTGGGAAATGCAGCATGATGGTTAAGAGTACAGAGCTGGCGTCAGATGGGCCTGTAATGCCCTGGTTTGGAACTCCACGAGCCAAGAAGGGAACTGACACCGATGCAAGTGCAAGAGGGAGTTTATTGACAAACTCGAGTTTGGACACCACTCGTTCACTGACGCAGCAGTGGGGAGAGGAGCCCCGACCAAGGGGTTGGGACCTAATTTAAAGGGTAAAACTGCAAGCCTTGGGGAGATGCCTTGGCATTACCTGATTGGGGGTTAGGTTGACCTTTAAAGAAATTGGATGGTAGGTTGTTGGGTCCGCGTGCAAAAGGGGGTCGTGTGCAGTTGTGCTGCGTATAGAGGGGTCTGTGCGCAGAAAGGGCCGAGTGCAGAAGGTGCCGGGTGCAGTAATCAGACTATGTGCAGGAGGAAATAAGGGTGGGGGTGCCTTAAGGGCCCACCGATTAGCTGGCTTAGCTGGTTTGGCCAGGTGGTAAGGCATTGTTCTTGACCAACTGGCCTTTGGGGAATTTTTCTTACAATTCATCTTGGGATCACTCAGAAAAATGGAATCATTCCAGTCTTTCAGGCCCAGCCTTCAATCCCAGCTCTGCCTTTTGTTATATATATGGCTTAGCCTCTCTAAGCTCCAGCTTTATTTTCTGTGAAATGGGCTGAATATTACCTGCCATATATATAGCATTGTTGTGAGTATTACGTGTGACTCTTCAGGGAATGCATTTAACATAATATAACACATGGAAGGAATCCAGCACATATCCCCTGATATAATTCAGTTCCCACTCCCACCCTAGCTCCCAGAAAACATGGAGATAAGCCTACATCTAAGAACTTACCACAGTAGATTGAAATGATCCAATGACAGGTCTGTTTCGCCACTAAACAGAAAACAAAACAAAACAAAACAAAAAAAAGTCTACTCTCTATCTTCAGCACCTATTACACCATGCGTGTTTTACACAACCCCCTCCTCTGATTCTATTAATTTGTTAGAGTGGTTTATAGAACTCAGGAAAACAATTTACTTAACAAATTACCAGTTTATTATAAGAAGTTATAACTCAGGAATAGCCAGATGGAAGAGATGCATAGGGCGAAGTATGAGGGGAGGGGCCCTGAGCTTCCATGTCCTCTCCCATTATGGCATTCTCCCAGCACCTCTCTGTGTTCCCTGACTGGAAGCCTATTGAACCCTATCCTTTCAGATTTTTATGGAGGCTTCATTACAAAGGAATGCTTGTTTAAATCATTGGCCCCTGGCGATTGATTCCACCTCCAGCTCTTCTGTCCCTCTTCACTCCCTAGAGGTGAGTGAAGGTGTGAAGCTGGAAGTTCTAACCCTCTAGTCACCTGGTTGGTTCCCCTAGGAAATAGCTCCTTCTACTTCAACTTATCTAGTGGCTTTCCAAAAATTACCTCATTAACATAAACTCAGGTGTGTTGGAAAAGAGCTTATTATGAATAACAAAAGACTCTCCTTTTATCTTTACTCATCTATCACTTAGGAAATTCCAAGGGTTTTAGGAACTCTGGGCCAGGAACAGAATGAAAACCAACTAAATATTTATTATAGATCACAATATTACATAGGGTCAGCTCACATTTTCCCTGTCAATATGGACTCAGAAAAGATCCATGAAATCTACTCAGGCTGCTGAAAATTTCTCTGTAACATGATATTCTTCGTGGTTTGTTCTCTCTCTGATTTGCCTATTCAACCCCTTGCAAACAAAATCAGTCACTTAGAGGAAGGTCGGTCTCTTGCCCTCACTTAGGGCCTGTGAACTTGGTGAAACCCTTGCTGTCAGCAGAGGCAGAATTAACATTCACAAGGACAAGGAATCCCAAGCCAGCGGTCTGGAGTCCTCATCTGCGTGGACCATAACACGCCCTGTGTTGTCTTCAAGGCAGAAACGGCCCAAAGAACCACTCAACCAGCTCCAGGAAATGGCTAAATGGCAGGTCAAATTGCTCATAATTTTGCCGAGGAGGATGGCTGGATGATTCCAGCGTCTCTCTAGGGAGACATGAAATTCAGAATTCAAGCGTCGAGAAAGGGAATTATAAAAAAATCTATGCAGAATTTACATCCTGCCATAAAATGGGGTAGGACTTAAGCTACAAAGGGATCCTGGTATCAGCAGAGAGCATTTGTCGGGAAACAACTTCCCCAGCCCGACCAGGCTGTTTGCCTTCAGACAATTCCTGTCAGGGCCAAACAACCCAGACATTTGCAGTTATAGCATATCAATTTGTTTTTAAAGTATAAGGCTGCCGGGAAGAGTTGACGCCTTGCCGGAAATATGCTATGAGGTGGTCTGCAGCCGCCGCTATGCCATGTGGTGAGACCACCAATCTGTCCAGACGCAGAAGATTGATGCGCCTGCGTGCACAGCCCAAGCCAGGCGCAGAGGGTGGGCGAGCTCAGAGCCGGCTCCTCTGCCGTGCCAGTAGCCCTGGGTCAGCAAATGCCCCACCCCCTTGTCCCTGCACATGCGCAGCTTTCTAGAGGTGTCCTCATAGAAGCCTATGCTTACCTAAGTGTTTTTTCAGTGGCTGAGGAGGCACTTCTCTGTTGTGAGTTTGCACCCAGTGAAGAGATGGGGGGGGGGGGGGGGGTTCAAAGTAACCTCCCAAGCCCTCCCTGTGTAATCCATTCTTCTTCCTCATCTACATCGGAAGGATGCTGTCTTGTCAGGTGATACCAAGGGGACCAATCATAACCTCTATTTCAATGGAGAGTTAGGCTCTCCTTAACTGAAGGGTTCCAGAAAGTATCCTGACACCAAGTCAGAGGATAGGGAGGAATGTTTACCTGGTTAATTTGCCCTTTGCATGGTAGAGGTGAAGACAAGGCCTCGCTCTTTAAGGTTTACTTAGTTGAACCCTCTCTCCCCCAGACCTCTTTTCTGGAAGGCCTCACCATCCACGGGTCCCTCCTCTCCTCTCTGCAAACATTCTACCCCTTGCACATGTAAGGGGTGCCCCAGTCCTGAATCTTTTCTTGTGGGAGACTCTGATATCACCTGGGTGTCAGTAAAACCATCCCCATCTGGGATTCTCTCGCTGTTGGGGGTGGCAGGAGAAGCTGTCATCTCCCAGGTATAGGGAGAGATGCAAGTGTTTCAAATGCACTCAGGTCTTTACGAAGCTGGCTGTAACCAGCTTCCTCCTAATTGTCTGAGGTGCAAACATACCTCATTACCACAAGAACTCATTTTCTTTTTGAAACCCATATATTCATTTTAGTTATACATCTTGGTGAAGCATTATGGTAAAGAATTCTGTCTCTCCTTTCTGATCCAATTCATTACAAAAGGCCCCCAAACACCCCTGCCAGAACTATCTAGGACAATGAATGCTTCTAGATGTCTCTTATCATGATTTAGAATGGGGTAGCAGACATTTCAGTTCATTCTGCAGCACATACAAAAGTACCTCTAACATTCTTATGTAAACCCATGAGAACAGGTACCGAATCCACCTTTCCAGAGTCTTACTGCTCCAATGGCAGCCATGAAAGCAAGAGCATCCCCAGAGGAAGCCCAGAGAAGCAGCCTTTCCAAGCAGAAGGGGACGGCGAGCAATAATGGTAGCCTCAGGAGCACCTCTGATGCCAGGTCATATGGATTTCCAGTAAGCCCCAGCTGAGCACCAGGCAGGGCCCAGAGTAAATTTAGGAACTTCAGGAGTCTCAAGTGACTGTCATTCCTTCCCAACCAGCTTCAGTACCTTCATCTTCACTTTAATTTTTGAGACATTGAGGCCTCCAAAATTATATTCCAGATTATTCCCCTGCTCTGGAGAAACTGGATGGTAAAAACAACAATGACAACAAAAAGAAATCCCACTTTTCTCTCTCTACTGGAGCCCTTTCTTTAAAAATTCTATATATTCTAGGGTCTAGGATCTTGAGAGAAAAATTCTCCCACAACATATACTCTTAAAACCCCATTTTCTCCTTTTATTTATTGGTCAGTCTTTTGGAAAGAACACTAACTTACTTCACTTCTCACTCACCTCACCCACAGAAACCTGGTTTGCACACCCACAACTCAAACATCTGCTGCTAAAGCCTTCAGTGACCTCCTTGTCATGATAGCCACTCTCCATCACAATATTGGCACCACCTGGCTTTCCTTTGTTGTTCTGGCTGCTTTTCATTGTAGGGTGACCATAGAATTTTCATCTAATCCAGGACACTTTTAAGAGTGAAAAGGGACAGAATAAACTATTATTTAAGGACAATCAAGCATAAACCAAAACAAATTGCAGGCAAACCAGGACATATGATCACATTTGTCATCAGTCTCCTTTACTGGCTTCTCTCTCTCTGCTTATCCTTAAAGGCCAGCATCTCTTAAGGCTCTGTTCTTAAGCCCTCTCCTTTTCATTCTACACACTTCTCTTAGGCAATCTCCCCATTACTGAGTCTTCAAATATCATCTAAATGCTAATGATTTTCAAATCTATATCTCCAAGTGCGGTAGCCAGCCTTGAAGATGGCAGCAATGATCCTTGAAGTCTGGTATTCAGACCCCTGTGTAGTCCCCACCATCAGTGTATCAAGGTCGGTCTACGTAACCAATAGAATATGGTGGAAGTTGTGATGTGTGACTCCAGAAAGTAGATCAATGAAAGACATTGCCATTTCTGTCCTACTTGCTTGGATCACTTGCTCTGGAGGAAGCCAGCTGCTATATCATGAAGACACTCAAACCTTATGCATAGATCCACATGATAAGAATTTAAGGCCTGTTGCCAATAGCACTGACCTGAGAGCCGTGTGCACCATCTTAGAAGCAGATCATCCAGCCCCGGTTGGACATTCGGGTGATGACAACCCTGACCAACATAGCAAGCTAAGGCACTCCTCAATTCCCCATTCACAGAAACTAAAATAATAAGTTTTTATTGTTGTTTAAGCCTCTGAGCTTTGAGGGCAATTTATTATAAGCAATAGATAAACAACTTTGTTCTGTTTCTTAATCTTTACATACAGTTATCTAAATGTCTCAGGTCTGTACTTGAATAGTCTAAAAATAACTGAAATTCAGCACTTCCGAAATACAACATGTTTTCCCCTCCACCACCCTGTTCCCAAATCAGCATCTCCACTTGCTCCCCGTCTCACTAAACTGTGGCAGCATCTTCCCAGTCACCGAAGCCAGAAATTTAATCATCATTCTTGCGCTCCCCTCTCCCTCCACATCTTATCCTCATCAGTTTCTGACAACTGATTCTTCCTCCTAAATAAATATTTCCTAACTCTATTCACCTCTGTCCATCTAATTCAATTCAAGCCTTTATCATCTATTCTGAGTTACTACAACGGCCTCCTTGGCAGGTCTCTTACTTCTGTTTTTACCTCCTTCCTTCTTTTCATAATAAATCAGCCATCACCCTCCCTATTTCAAACCCTTCAATGACATCACCATGCCTTTAGAATAAAACCCAAACCTCCATCAGAGCTTACAAGAACTGCAGTCTCCTGCCTTGGCATTCACCCCTAGGCATGCTTTGCTCCCTTTTGCCTATCGGATTGTGCACATTCTCTTCCTCTTCCTGGAACCAGCACCCTTTCCCCCAGACCCATAGCTGTCATCACACTGTTACTCAGATTTCAGTCTAAAAGTCACTTCCTTAGGAAGAACTCTGACCATGTTGGGTCCTGTTGTAGGTTGAATTCCCTGGGAAGCAGAGCCTGAGGCAGAAATGAGTGTGCAGGAGGTTTGTTAGTGGTCTTGCAGTCAAAACCTCTGGAAGGGAAGGATGCGGCGTTGGGCAGAGAGAGAAGCTGAGCTGTGATGCAACCCCAAAGAGGGCTCAGTTCATGTTATGGGGGCTCTGAGATGCAAATGGCCCTTCAGAATTGTGCTGTCTTGGGGAAAGGAGGTTGGGCCTTCATACACACACATTCATTAGTCATTGGATGTGCCATCCCAGGGAAGGGGGAATGACCTTGGGCCAGATGGCTCTCTTCGGAGGAAGAAAGCTCCACCTCCAGCTGTACAGCTGAAGGTCCTCGGCTGCCTCAGTACTCCTAGTAGCTGGGAGACTAAGTCCTTTGTCATGATGGAGGTTCTCTGCAGTACATCACAGCACATCCCCCCAGGAACCTCTGTTATTTACTCCCATACACCCTGTACTCACTCACACTGCATTGTAATTGCATGATTCCTGTCTCTGCATTCCTTGAACAAAGTTCATAAATTTTTCATCTCTCCAGCCAGGACCTAGCACTACTAGGAAATAGTAGGTGCTCAATAAAAGTCTGTTGAATGAATTTGAAGGACCAGAGCTGACCTTTAGGGCCTTTCAGGGAACAACATTTGTTCAGGGCTCCCTGGAAACCCCCTTCCCCTGAGCTGCATCAGCTTCCACCTGAGCCATGGCAGTATGACATTCTCAAGGGTGGGTCTGTTCCCAGAACAGAGGGTCGAGCCAGCCCTGAGCCCTGGAGGAACAAGGGCAGCACACACCACACCTACTGGATCAGCTACTGGAGATGTAGAGCCAGAATTAACTAGTCTAATCCAGCTATATCCCCCAGTGGAATTTTTTTTTCTCCTTATTTTATTCTCACTTATTAAATTTTAAACAGCCCTCAAAGACTCTAGCCTAATACAGAAATCAAACACAAAATGTGTTTGTTTCCTATTAATATGGTAGAGCAGACAGCCCTGCTGCAGCAAAGCTGTGAGTTATGGGAGGAAAATCTACCATCTTCTTATCTGGCAGACCCAGAGCTCCACTCACCAGTAGCCCCAGCTGGGCCTGGCCTTCCACACAGAAGACTCCGCTCCTGGGAGCTGCAGCTGCCTGTACACAGACTCACGAGCAGGCTGCTGCCAGGAGAGGCCCCATAGCCCTAGGATAACTTCTGGCTGCCTGGGGAAGTCCAGGGGTCAGGAGGCTGTGCCCCAAAATAGCTCACTGCCAGCCTAGGTTCTCTGGCACCAGCTATGTGCCCTGCAGATTTGATAGCTGGGAAGAGTTCCTCAGTGAAAGTAGATAGGATGCTCCTAGAGGAGAGCTAAGTGTGGTCTCCATGGCCGTCCTGAGGCCATCCATACCCCTGCCTCCACCTCTCTACCTGAGCTGGGCCCTGCCGCTGGACATGAGACATTCCAAACACCTTTTAGATACAAGGACATCTTGATATAATATGAAAACAAGTTAGGCAAATCAATGGTAAGTAAAGTGGGGCTTTACTTGGGTGATCATATACTTTATCATCCAAATTAGAGCCCTTTTGAAAGAAAAAGAGAGTGAGTGATTATTAAGCCAGCAGCATATACAAACATCAAAGCATATTGTACACCTAAAATTAATGTAATGTTATATGTCAATTATACCTCAATGAAAAAAGTTATTAAGCCAAGGTAACATGAGTTCATTATGACTGTTTCTAGTTTTAGACTCTTTCATCCTACTCCTGAGCTTTCAACCCATTTTGATCCTCTCTCCAAGCCTTGCCATGCTCTAGGCCTCACCCAAGGGCAAGGCACAAGGATGAGGCAGCATCTGGATAAAGTTCAGGTCAAGAAAGGGATGTGGCCCAGAGAAGGGATGAGTCAAATAAAGAGGTAGTGCATATTTCCTGGAAATTTTAAAAGGTACTTTCCTTTGAAATCTGGTGTGACCCCAAGTTTCTGTTCTATATGTTCCCTCTTGTGACCCCATAGCACCCAGTACAAAACAGCTTCATGAAAAGGAAAGTTCTGAAAGGGGAGGTGGAAGGGAAACCCCAATCGAACCTTCTCTCATCCCAATTTTGCCCTGATCAGGCCCTGTCTTTAGCATTCAGGGATTGGGGCAGCAGCTCTTCCCTCCAGGCTTGCTGACCATCCTGGGCCAAAGGAGGTTTGGAGCAGAGGCAACTGATCCTGCACCAATTGGAGGCCTGAGCGACCAGAGGTCATCCTAGGGGAGAGTGGGTGCTGAGTGGACACTGAGGTATTGTGTGTGTGTGTGTGTGTGTGTGTGTGTGTGCGCGTGTGCACGTGCACGCGTGCTTGTTATATCTGTGCTGAAATGGCTTTTCACAAGCCTGCTGGGAGCAAAATTTTCTCCTTCCATGCTTGCAGAGAAAGGGGGAAGCAAAAACACCAACAGGACAACTCTCTTCTCTCCCTAGCAGAGCCTTAGAGGATCCTCCTGAAAGCATACCTTCTAACACCTGCTAAATGATAATTGTGCAGAGTGCCCCAAGGTGAGAAGATGACCCAGTGTTGCTCATAAGAAACATCCAGGCATAACTGACTGCCCAGGAAATGTCCAGTGGCATTGGACAGAGTAGATATTTGAAATACAGGGGGATCGATGATAGAATTCATAAAGTCTACACCAGGCCACCACCTCTGCAGATAATTCTTTGGGTGTGGGTGTCCCCCACACCTTCTGGGCAAAGCTGCTGAGGTTGACCACCTTAAGTACCCATCCAGATGCCTGGGTTCCAGGAATGGCAGCTTTACTGGCCACTAATCCAGGAGAAAATGTCAGATGATGCAAACAGAGGCACTGGTCAGCCACCTCTTAAACGAAATTGAACTGATAATTAATATGGCTCACTGTTGACAGGGAAGACTGAAGAGCTGGCCAGACCAGGGTGATCACAGAATAGCAACACAGCCAACAAATGTCCGTCCCCAAAAGCCCTGTTGGCTCACTTCCCCCAAGATCAAGCATAAAAGGCAGGTGTCTCTGTCAAAAAGTGGAATATACATGCAGAAGAGCACAGAAAACAAAAGGAAGCATTCCAGGGGCAGATGGGCCTTGGTGACCCTAGTTGAGAATTGCCATCGAATTCCACCTCATCACAAGAACTCAAAGAATTCTTTGCCCCTAAGCTATGTCAGTGGCAAAGACTGGGGGAGGCCAAGTGGCATGCATGCATTTACTCCAAATGTGAGTGAGCAAGCGAGAGAGTTTACAGAGGTGTGTAGGTTTACAAAAGAGTGGGGAGGCTTTACGAGGTATAGCAGCAGGACAGCAAAGCTGTCTATTTCCACAGTTCATAAATCAAGCCAGGTCCTGAAGGCTGTTCCCAAGAAGAAGCTCTAAATATCATTCTGAGTAAGGCAGTCCCTCAGGATCAGTGCATGGCACCATGCTGGGAGGGAAATAGGTTGGGTGTGTGTCCACTGGGATGCACGTGCTGGAATACTGTTCAAACACTGCTTTACAGCCTCATCTCTCCTGTAGCTCTGCTTATCTTTAAAATTCTCCTGCTTCCCTTTCAGAATTTCTGTGGTGCCTACTCATTGAGTCCATAGGTTCTAGAGCGAAGAAGGAGGGGTACACCTAGATCTGGCCTCTCACCACCACCTCTTATAGCTTCTCCCCTTATCTCTCACCTCCTGCCCTGCCTGGACAGCCAAACCTGAGAAACCTGGATTTCCTGCCATTTCCTGAGTCAGACCACATCTGACGCCAAGGCTTGCCAACTCTAATGAAATGGCAGGCAACATTCTCAGGGGCTTCAAAGACAAGAGCCCCAAAGCCCCTAAATGCAGGAAATTCATTAATTTTACAACATGCCTAATGGAATGTTACCCTGCATTCATGAGCACATATGAAATGGAGCCTAGCACCTATACAAGTCAGCAAAACACAATGGTTGAGAGAATAACCACTATCATTTTTATAATATAGGATAATTGTCCAAAACACCTCTGCTTTTTCCTTCTGTGGTTTTCCCCAAGTTGGTTCAATATTTACTAAGTATCCAGCTTGTGGGGAACATCATTCTGGGTACAAAGGAGTGTAAGGATGACAAGACTCACCAGCCCGCCCTTCAGTTCTTCTGACCAGGGATGAATGCAAATGATAATAAAGGAAAGGGGCCAATGAGAGTCAAAAAAGGAAGAGCTACAGGGGTTAGAGGAGGGTCAGATGGGCGCTCGCTTCATCAGGAAAGCTTCAGGGGTGGGGGATATTTTGGTTGGGCCCAAAAGACAGAGCAAGTCTACCAGCCCTCAGTAGGGAGGGGAAAGAGACGCTGTGATACAAGGGAACTGGTCACTTGACACTGTCAAAACCTGAGATCAAACCCTGGCATACCACTCACCAACTGAGCAATTATGACCAAGTTATCTAACCTCTTTATGCCTTTTATTCATCTCTATAGTAAGAATAATTCCAGCCTCAAAAGGTGGCTACGAGGATCAAATCAGCTAACATTTGTAAAGAGTCTCGTCAAACACACAAAAGCACTACATGAATATTAATTTATTAATTCTGAACATTGCACTAAGTCATCTCAGCACTAACCCCACACGGTCTTTTCCCTGAGCTACTCCCAGGTGAAAAGATGGCAAAGGGGAGAGGGGAGCAGAGTTCACGGACGACATTCTAGGCCAGGCATTGCTCCCAAGTGGAAAACAATAAACAGCTTTCACTTGTTGTTACCCCAGAATGCTTCTCCCTGAAACAGATATTACAGAGTTTAAAAGCAAACTGAAGTCAAAATCCAGAACAGAAGAGGCATATGCACGTACACACACATTCCCTCCTCTTTGTAAGAAAGGTTGCCATGGAGATGAAACAGAAACAGCAAAGACACAGAGGAGCCACCGAAATGGCTATAATTAATTTAAAGCATTAGAAACAATTAAAATTGTATTAAAGCAAGTTCATTTGAACAAGGCATAAATCGGGTGAGCAGATCACATCAAGCATGAACAAAATAAAGCATTGCTTTGGGGTATTGGAACAAGCAACTTCAAAGGAAGGAAATAAATTATTGCACCATATTCACAAACAATAAAATATATAGCCTAATTTATCTAATGTTTCTGAAAACAAGACAGTTCTCTAATAATTCAGTTTCCTCTAGCACCTTTATACCAAGTTGAAAAACAAAACGAGGACAGAAAACTTCTCCGTATCAAGTAAATGGATCCTTGTCAGTCACAGTGGCCACAGATCACTCACCAACAGAGAAGGAGAGTGAGGAGACCAGTATTGTGGAACATCCACTGTATGCCAGCCACTCCCTGGGCACTTTGTGTCCTTTGCCTTTTTTCCTACTTTCACAGGCTGACAAGGAGGCATGAGTAGCCTCTCCTACCAACATGGGACTCAGAAAGGTTTGCATTTACTCAAGGTCTCACAGCTCTTTGTTAGCCAAATTAGCACTCAACTCAGATCTGTTCAGATTACACAGCCCATGCTCTCACCACATGTCACATGGCTTCTCATGGAAGAAACCAAATGGGCCATGGGACAACGGCCAACCAGGTACCATCTCAGGGAACCTGCTAAGCCAGCCAGGCTCTGTGGTACACGTTTTACAAAACATCATCTGATTTGATCCTCACAAGGATCCTCTGTTTCACAGAGAAAGAATCTACGACACTCACAAAATTCAACTTGCCCAGATTGACACAAGCAATAATAACCAAGCCGAGATTCACCCCTAAATCCATCTAACTCTTTAACATCCCAGCCCTCTGCAGTTGCTCCCCCTGCCTCAACTCCTATAGCACTTATTGCTATCACTTGTCATAACCTGCCTTACAGGGAATAGAATTTGGTGGGGGGAGGGGCTGGATATTTCATTTTTCCATTGAGACAATTGGAGATGGCAGAGAAAACTTCCCAGAGGAGGCAACTTACAAGGAGGATCTGGACTTGGACAACAAGTAAGGTTTGAACAGGCAGAGCCTCTAATTGTTCCTGAGACCAGATGAACCTAAAACTTAGAGCTAAGGTTGAAGGGCCCCAGGACAAGGACAAACACAAAGGGTATTTGTATGAGGTGGCCTCAAGCCCCAGAGGCTGGATGAAGAAGTAAACCCACTTGTCCAGGGAAGACAGGCCTATGACCAGGAGAGTGATGCCAAGTGTCAAATCCAACGACATGGTAAGGACTGAAGTGGAAAAGGAAGCCAGAAGGGCGATAACAGGCAAGTCAGAATAGAAACAAGGAAGAGAAGTAAAGAGAGCCAAGGCTGCCACGGGAGCATATGCTGGAGCCTGTCTGTTCTTCGGTGTCTGATTGTATGTCCCAGAGGCGGGTAGATGACTCCACGGAGCTCATCAAAAGAGACGAGAAGACCATTTGCCAGTACTCTGCGGTTCAGTCATACCTGTTGTTACATTATTGAAATGTGTCATGCTGGTTATACGCAGCCAGTTCCCTAAACCTCCCTCACAAGGGCTCCCATTACTTGGTCACCCCAACTCTCCTCTGAGACCCTCAGAGCTCCCTGCACTCCAGCAACTATAGGGCTGACACCTGCTCCAGTACCCCAGCACTGGTGTGGCTTGCTAGCTCGGGCCACTTTAGTGGGTAAATATTTTTGAGTGTCACCCCTTGCACTATGATACTTACAGAAAAGACATATTGAATCCTGACCAAAACCATGAGACAGATGGTATTGATTTTACTAATGCGGGCTTTGAAAGGTTAAGCAACAGCCTAAGAGAAGTGGTCATAAAAGTGAAGGGCTAAGAAGCTGGCAAGAGCCAAGAGAGGACCCAGGAAAATGAATGGCTGGCTTCTGCTCTCTCATGGCTCAAGGAACTGAGCTTGGATTTATTTCATATGGGGAGTTTGGATTTATTTATACCATGGGTCACTGGGAAAATGCTAGACCTAATCTGCCTATGAAGAGGCCATCTAACTAGGTGCTTAATTAGCCCACTCCCTGGTTATAGTAAATACAGATGGCCAAGTTTAAGGGATAGATTTATCAATCAAATGAAATGTCAGACAAATGATAGGAGTTTCAGTAGCACCTGCAGCAGCCTCCCGCCTGTGATTCCAGAAGGGAAGGGAGTGGGTAATGAATGGCCTCCACCCCTCCTGACAGGGAAGATAAAAGGCCTTGTTGGGCAACTTGGGTCTCCAGAAATATTTATTCTTCCACATAATTCATTAGTGCACACTAACGTGTTGCAAAAGCAATGTATATTTCAAGTTATAACTTCCCAGAGAATGATTTCCTTTGCCATGATAAACTACAACTAGATGCCCAGACCACCAACTGCAGAACAGTCTGAGCTGGAAGAAGTTGAAGGAGAAAAGAAACAAGCTACAGTCTACCAGGTGAAAGGCAGAGACAAGCAAGAAGAAAATGGTATGGGTTTATTCATTGGTTCATTCATTCATTCATTCATTCAGCAAATATTTAATGAGCACCTACTATGTACCAGGCACTGTTCTAGGCACTGGGAAATAAAAATAAATAAGTTATATATACAACCCTGCCCTCAGAGGGTTTTTCATCTAGTAGGGAAGGCTGACAATTTAAACAAATAATATAATATCGGGCCATAAATAGGTAGAGCTAGTGCAAATATCCTGAGACCAGAATGTTCTGTGTATATTTGAGAAATAGCAAGAAAGCAAACAAGGCTAGAACACAGTCTGTACAGAAAAGAGTGGGTAATAGGGTGTATAAGGGTGGGAACTGTAGGGCCTTATAAGCCATAGAAAAGACTTTGGATTTCATCCTGGGTGCATTGGGGAATTTGAAGCTGTTAAAGATGTTTAAGTAGGACAGTGACATAACCTGATTTATACTTTAAAATGTCTCTAGTTGCTGGGTGGAAAAATGGATCATAATAGGCTAGAAATGCAGGGACATCAGTTAGAGGTCATTATAGTATAAATTATATTTATTGAGGGCTTATTGTGTCATATATTATCATGTATTAATCCATGTAACCCCTACAGCAACAAAATATAGCTTTATTATCTCCACAGTTGAGGAAACAAGGCACAGAAAGGTTAAGCAAGTGAGAGACAGGTTCTGAACCCAGGTCTGCCACCTCTAACCTTCTACGCTACGTTGCTACTCTGCTGTAGTCTAGGCGAGAGCTCATGGTGGCTTGGACAATGATGGTGGCCAACAGAGGTGGTGAGAAATGGCTGGATCTCAGTTATATTTTGCAGTAGGTATTGACAAGATTAACATCTTCATTAGATGGGAGATATGAAAAGAATATAGTTGGAAACCATTGCTTTGAGAAAGTGCTGATTTCGAAGTTCTAGTAAGAGCCTGCCACAACCTCTAATTCAGTGGTTTATAAACTTGGAGATGTGACAAAAATTTTTACAAGCACAGATTCTAGAACCTCATTCCCTAGGCAATGAAAGACATTCTAGAGGTAGGCCCAGGAACTTGCATTTTAAAATAATTTCCCAGGTGATTTTGAGGCCTTTGGCCCCTGGACTGGCATTGGAGGTCCCTGTACTTGGCCTTGGAACTTAACTCATGGAATGTGCTTGCTGATGGTAGCAGTGCCACACCCACTGCATATGAGGACCTCAAGGTCCTGAGAAGAAAGTGGTTTGACCCAGGTGATAAGGCATGGCACTAGGGACAGAATTCAGATCTTCTGATTCCTGGACCAGAGCTGTGTCTACCACCCCAGGTTAACTCCTGACAGCACCACATTGCTTATCTGCATCACTCCTTATGCAAGGACAGGCAAAGGACCCAGAATGACCTCTATGCTATACTTGGGGTTGGAATATGTGGGTTCAGACCCAGACTCTGCCATCTACAAGCTGAGAAATGCTGAGAAAGTCACTTTACCTCTCTGTACTTCAATTTCTTATTTGTAAAATCAGGACTCCAGGTCCTCATGCTATTGCTATTTTATTAAGTGACATAATACAAGTGAAACACTTAGCAAGACTTTAATGTTAGTTACTCTTTACAGTTTTATTACCATTCATCCAGATTTCCTGACTCCTAATAGAATCTCATTTTCCTACAGCATTTTCATAAGGATTTGACGTCTATGTGTCTCCAAGATCAAATGCAAACACTCCAGGAGGAAAAAGCAACTCTAAATGTTACAAACCAATACCTTACAGGGTTTGAGAGCTAAGCATAGGAGGAGAGCCCAGGGAGCCAGTAATAACTGGGGAGGAGCGCTGAATGGCATCTACATCAGTCCTGCCATAAGTACAGGGAGGATCAATAATGGGGGAGGATGCTAAACAGCCTCCTGTGTTCTCAGGCATGGCTGAAACACAATAACCGGATATAACTGTGTAACAACTTGCACCTCACAAAATGCTTTCAGTAGATTGTTTCACTTGAGTCTCAGAACAACTTTATCAATTAGCTGTTATCAAATGTCCCCATTTTAGAAATGACAAATGTAGTCTCAGTTAAATCATTTGCCCAAATAGCACATTAATAGGCAATTGATCTAATTTTAGACTCAGAATCTAACTCTTAACGAGACCTGTGCTATACGATAGAAATATAATGTGAGTTACTTAACATGATTTTCAATTCTTTAATTGCCACATTCTAAGAAGTAAGAAGAAACACAAGTAGTTCATTTTAAGCATATATTTAATCCAATATATCTAATATATTATCATTTTAACATGTAATCAATGTAAAAATTTTAAATAGGACATTTTTTATTCTTTTTTTCATACAGTCTTTGAAATCTAATGTCTATTGTACAGTTACAGCACATCTCAATTTACTACCCACATTTCTAGTGTGCAATAGCCACATGTGGCTAGTGACCATCATTGAACAGATCTAGACCAGGGGTTAACAAAAATTCTATAAAGAATCAGATAAATATCTTGAGCTTTACAGGCCACATCCATACTCTGTTGCATCTTCTTTTCTGTCTTTCTCTGTCTCTGTCTCTCTGTCGCTTGCTCTCTCTCTCTCTCCCTCTCTCTCATAATCCTTTAAAAATGCTAAATTGCATTTTAGCTAATAGACTGTACAAAAACAGTCCACAGACTAGATGTGGCCTGTGGGTCATAGTTTGTCAACTCCTGCTCTAGACCCTTAGCGCACTGAGAGCAGGAACCGTGTCTAACGTGTGCACTACTACACAGTCTAATGCCTGGAATACAACAAGTACTCAAGAAACAGTTTGCAATAGATTAACTGAGGTAGGTCAGGCAGGATTTATTATTCCCACTTGGAAGGTGACAAAAATGAAACCAGAGAGCCAAAACGACTTATCTGAAGTCATGTAGTTATATACAAACCCAAAGCTGTGTGACTTCCAGCCAACCAGTCTTTCCTCAAGGTCAGGCTTCTCATAAGTGATGGCACCTGTTTCGCAGCTGCATGGGCAGTCACTCTGATTCCCAGTTTTCTGTCTCCTTTTGCCTCTGGATTTGATCTCAGGCTCTCAGGAGCCCCCATCCCCCATCCCCCTCACCCTGACCGGGAGGAGAAGTCGAGGGGCCCTGCACATTTTGGAGACACTGGCAGAGCTCCCAGCAGGCAACACTGTTCATGATGAAGAGTCTGTGTCCATTCCAGATCTCTCCGGAAATGAATCGTCTTGTGAGGTTAGAAAAAATGTATTTTTATTCTCTCTTTCAGGCTAAAAGCATCTGCCTCCTTCACAAAGAAGGTAGTGAACCAGTTATAATTACACACCATACACTGGGGAGCATGAAAGTGACATTTAGCAACACTTCAGCCTCAGATATGTGGCGGCTACGTAAACATTATATAATTGCTGCAGCATTGATCCCAACAATTAACGCCAAAAAGCAGAAACAAAATGGACGTTCTCCAAGAAACTGCCACAACCTGAGAGTAAAATGGAACCCCAAATCTCTCTTGGAGACAGCTTGCCCTCCTCCAAATGTTAAAGTTTTTTTCTTTTTAAGTTTTCTGTCCAAACAATTTTTACAGTTTTCCCAGGGTCCAGGGGACCAGGGAGCAGACAGGCTGGTGGAGATGGAGATACCCAGAAGTTGTCTGATGGGGTGGTCTACTTCCTAGTCCCCTCTGGTCTAGCCCATGAACTCAGTGTATTTGGGTAACTGCAAGATCACTGTGGCTGGATCACAGAAGGCAAGGAGCAGGCCTCAAGGAATGGCCTCAGAGATTAAGAGTCTGTCTCTCCTATAGGCAATTCAGAGTCACTAGAGGGGTTTATGATGAGAAGGAGCAGGAACATTCTGCATTTTGGAAAGAAGCAGAGAGACAGGAAGAGAATGACAGTGGCTGAACTGTGACAGTGGGGATAGGGAGAAGTAGACAGATCCAAGAGATATTTAAGAGGTGATGCTGTTAGGACCTGATGAGTGACAAGATGTAGGAGAGTCAAGGATGATTTCCAGGCTTCCGGCTTTGATGACTTAAAAGGTGGTAGTACTGAACCCTGAAAGGAGGGAAGACAGGTTTGGAGGAAAGAGAGAATGTGTCAGAGTGTTGGGTACATTAATTATGAGGAGGGCTCAGATAAAAGGGGAAAACATAAATATGGTTCAAACACAGGCTGGGTGAAAATATAGAAATGTGGGGTGGCTCCATAGTGTAGTGGTTAGCTCGTCTGCTTTATATGCAGAAGGTCCTGGGTTTGCGCCCCAGGTGGAGCCACGGACCATACCCCGGTGTGCCAGGTTCTGGGTGCACACCGTGAGTGTGTGGGAGGAGACACCCTGCCTTCAGAGATCCAGTTCTTAAGGGGAAAGCAATATCCATAGGTCAGGGTTGGAAGTGGGGGTGGGGGGATTAAAAAGGGGGGGAAAAGGGAAATATAGAAATGTGAGTCACCTGCATCTAGGAAGTGATGACTACAGAGGTGGGTGAGCTACTGAGGAGAATACAGAGTAATAGAAAGGAAGATAAGAGACCCACAAATCAAGGGGTGGAGAAAGGACAAGGCTCCAACAATGGGGTCTGAGAAGAAACAAAGAAAGCAAAGGGGAAACAAGGGAGGGAGTCTTAGAAACCACACACATTCAACACATATTTTTATTGAACACTCACTATATACCTGGCACTATTCTAGACACTGAAGATAAAGCAGTGAAGTGAACATAACAGACAAAACCCCTACCCTTGTGGAAATTTCAGACTAGTTGGAGAGAGATGGAATTTAAGTAAATAAGTAAGTAAATTTATTTGGTTTATGCAGTGGGTTGAATAGTAGTCCAAAAAAAAGATATTTCCAAGTCCTGACCCCTGATACGGTGAATATGATCCTATTTGGAAACAGGGTATCTGCAGATGTGATTAATTAAAGGATCTCTAGATCAAATCATTCTGGATTTAAGTTAAGCCATAAACCTATGACTGGTGTCCTTGTAAGAAAAAGGGAAGGGATGTTTGAGACAGACATTCAGGGGAGAAGACCATGTGAAGATGGAGGCAACTTCTTTTCAACAAAGGTACAAAGGCAATTCAGTGAAGAAAAGATAATCTTTCCCATAAATAATGCTGAAACAATTGTAAAAAAGAAAAAGAATCTCTATTTAATTCTTCCATCACATATAAAAATTAACTCAGAATAGATCATAGACCTAAATATAAAATAAAAAAAACTGTAAATCTATTCTATGAAAACATAGGAAGAAATCTTTGTGAACTTGGACTAGGGAAATCTTTATTAGATATGACACTAGACTGATAAATTAAACTTCACCACAATTAAGAATGTCTGCCCTTCACAAGACCCTGTTACGAGAATGAACAGATGAGCCACAGACTGAGAGAAAATATTTACAAATCTCAGAACTGATAAATAACTTGATACAGAATATGTAAAAGATTCTCAAAATTCAACAATAAGAAAGCAAACAATCCAATTTTTAAAATGAACAAGACACTTTGAATAGACACTAATATGGCAATAAGTACATGAAAAGATGTTCATCATCATTAGCCACTAGGGAAATACAAATTTAAACCACAAGATACCACTACACATCTATGATAATGGCTAAAATAATTTTTTTTAATTACCAAGCACTGGTGAGGATGCAGAGCAACTGGAACTCTCATTCACTGCTGGTGGGAAAGCTAAATAGTAGTACAGCCCCTCTGGAAAGCAGTTGAGCAGTTCCTTATACAGTGAAACAGGCTCCTACCATGCAACCTACCAAGCCACTCCCAGGCATTTACCCAAGTGAAATGGAAACTTACACTTACCAAAAAGTCCTGCGAGTGAATTCTTAGGGCAACCTTATTCATATTTCCCCCAAATTGGAAAATACCAAATATCCCTCAACTGGGAAGTCGTAAAGCAACTGTGGAATCTCCATACGATGGAATTCTATTCAGTCTTGAAAAGAAAAAAGCTACCAACAATCAGCAATATGGATGAATCTCAAATGCACTGTGCTAAGTGAAAGAAGCCAGAATCAAAGGTATGTGCCACATGATTCTATCTACACGACATTCTGAAAAGGCAAAAGCATAGAGACAGAAAACAAATCAGTGGTTTCCAGGGCCTAGGTCAGGGGAAGGGGTAGCTTTCTAGAGTGATAGAATTGTTCTCTATCTTGATTGCTGTGATGGTTAAACCACTGGATGTGTTTGCCAAAACATGCAGAATTGTATACTAGAGCAGGTAAATTTTACTGTATATACATTATTCCTTAATGAAAATGAATAGAAAAAGCTCATTTGGATGTTGGATTGAGAATAGACTATAGGGGCAGGGCTAGAAGCAAGGAGACCCTTAGGGGCCTGAGTGAGAGATACAGTGGCTTAGACTGACAGTGGCCTTAGAATCTGTCAGTACATAGGTCATCAATGATCCTAGTGGACACATTTTCAATGATGGAAAAAGAGGAGAGACAGGCTGCGAAGATGAGGAGCAGAGGTGAGCATGTATAGACAGTGCTGGATCCTGGGTCACTCACTGACTGTTCTTTTAATTAACCTGCTTGGACCTGTCTCGCTAGATGAGCCCGGGCTTGGAAACAGGCCTTGGCCTAGAGTAACCAATCATCCTGGTTTGCCTGGGACTTGCCCAATTTTAACACTGAAAGTCCTGCATCTAGGGAAACCCCACAGTCCCTGGCACACCAGGACAGTTAGTCACCTGAGCCTGGTCCCTTGGCAAAGGGCTGTGCCCAGTTCAAGGCCCAGCCAGCCCCTCTGGTCACCATGCAGTTCTGCTTTCCCTGTGGGCTTGGTAACTCTGCCTTCCATCCCTCAGAAGCCTCTGAGCTCCTTTTCTGATACCGCTCACACATGAGGCGATGCAGGAATGCCGAAGAACAGAGTGATGCTCTGCTACTCTTTGTGTCACCTTTTCTCAGCCTCTGGCATGAAGGCTGTTAGATGACTCTTGGTATCAGGAAGAAATTGAAGAGAGGTCTTGTCACTCCACCGCCAGGGGGTTGGGAGCACTGAGCTCAGAACACACCTTTTCCTCCCACCTCACTCTTGAAATGCCTCTCTTGAAACAGACTCTAAGGCTTTTGCTTTGGTCTTGTCCACCCTCACGTCTCCACAGCTGTGGATATAGAAAAGCACTTCTTCCTTCTTAGTATCGCTCCTTTGGTCACCACCACAGCCCTCTTTTCTGGATCTTCTCCTATCTTCTGCTGGGTGTTTCTCAAGCTCCTAATAAAGTGTGCGCCTTCCCCATACACGCTAGGGAAGCAGTCTAGAGTAACATTTGAGTGTCAAGACTTTGACACTAAACAGAACCTGGGCTCAAATACCAGTTTTGTCACTTTCTAGCAGCATGATCTTTGGCACACGATTCCTCTGTAAAACGGGTATGATGAATCCCACATCATTGAATTGCTATGAGAATTAAAAGAGATTATGTGTGAAGGAAGAAAACCTCAGCACAATACTTGGAACAGAGCAAGCATCAAATAAATGTAGCTCTTGGTATACAAAACATTCCCAACAGTAATGCTCAGCAATAGGGAAGTGGTTAATAAGTTAGGCTACACCATGATTTATTCATAGCATACTGCATGGAGAAGCCATTAAAAATAATGTTCTGAAGAATATCTAATGGCACGGAAAAATGTTCATGATATAATTTTAAGAGAAAAAAAATTGGGCTATAAAACTCAGGTCTCAAGTCTGTTCTTTAAAAAGTATGAGTGTGTGTGTGTGTGTGTGTGTGTGTGTGTGTGTGTTTAGAAAAAACATATAGAAAATGTTGGCTACTTATTTTTTTTATTTCTTTATATTATTCTGTATTTCAAGTTTTCTCTAATGAACATGTATTACTCTCATAACAATAAATGTTATTTTAAAAATTCAGTCACCACTTCTTTCATTCAACAGAGATTTTTCTAGCACACACACAATGTGCCAAGCAATATTCTGGACTCTGGAGACACTGTGAGGGAAAAGTCACCACTCAGGTTTTTCTGAGGACACCATCTAGCCTTACCTTTAATTCTCCTTAATTGTTTTATGCACTTATTTTGTCTCCACAAGTAAACTGTTAATTCCTCAGGAAGGAACCACACAGTCCTCTTTGCCTATAATCCTGCGACATCACACTCCATACTCACAGGAAGAACTCAGTAATGCATTTCACTTCAATACCTGGAGACTGACTGAAAAGTGACCAGTTTCCTAAAACCAGTTATTATAGGAAGAATATATCTTTCCCCTACTTCCCTCATCCTAGGTGTGATAGGGCTGAATATTCAAGGCTGCCACCTTAAGTGGGTATTCCTGGAAGCCCAGAAGCCTTTTGGCTGGCCTAGCCTGATGTGAGGGGAGCTTCTCTTTCTCCAGCCTCTACCCCAATATACATCAAACCTACCTTCCCCACCCCCACCACCCATTTAAGCAACTGTAGAACATGGTAGCTGATCATGTCCTTTAGATCAAGATTTCTTTACTGTTATCACACCATGGATCCTTGGGCAGTCTGATGAAGACTGATGGACCTTTCTTAAGACAATGTTTTTTCAATGTGTAAAATAAACACCCAAGATTACAAAAAAAAATTTTAAATATACAGAAATACAATTACCAAAGTATTAGTTTTAAAATATATTTATTACATAGTAATAGATTTGCTTCTTTGCCCTGCATTGAAAAAATTAATACATTACATTTGAAATACAGTCATTAAAGTTAAATTTAGTTTTTTAAGACACACTCATATAAAGACTGTTTTTGCTTACCTTGAATGAGAACATAAAATGGTGGAATGGTATTTGACAAGATAACCCACATGTCCTGTTGGAAATCAATTGACTTTGATATATATTTATAGTAACAATGTTGAAAATCCAATCCTCAAAGACACAGTGTTTAAAATAGAATTAAAGCTTCCACAGCTTCTTCACATGGCAAAGATAAGTGTTTCCCAGGGAGCACCAAAACTCTCCAAGGCTATTTAGTGAAACTCCAGTTAGAGTGATATTTTGGTCCTGAGATCAATGAATTCATCTTTGGCTAGATCAACACCTTTGATACAGTTTATATAAGAAAGAAGAAGAATGCGACTCTAGGGTTCAATTTTGTTACCATCAAGATAGAAATGACTTTTGCAAGAGTTCTAAAGTATTTCCAGGTGTTCGCAGATTGCTTTTTTCAAATAAATATACAGAATTTTGTAAACTCCATTGAGGTAAAGCACTTCCTTCAGCATTTCAAAGTTTATAAAGATGCCAGCCTCTTATCAGCAGCTTACCCAAGAAAGCTTATTTTTCATAATGGTGACATCAGGGCCTTGAGTTGAAACAGTCGACTCATTCACATGGTTAAAAAATATCTGCCTATACGCTTACTTAATATATGGCAAAGGAGGTAAGAATATAAAATGGGATAAAGACAGTGTCTTCAATAAATGATGTTGGGAAAATCGGACAGATAGTGCAAAAAAAGAAGCTGGGCCATCTTCTTACACTGTACACAAGAATAACTCAAAATGGATTAAAGACTTAAATGTAAGACCTGAAACCATAAAACTTTTAGAAGAAAACATAGGCAGTAAACTCTCTAATATTACTAACAGGAATTCTTTTTCAGATATATCTCCTCGAGTAAGGGAAACAAAAGGAAAATAAACAAATGGGACTACATCAAACTAAAAAGTTTTGTGCAGCAAAGGAAACCATCAACAAAACAAAAAGACAACTGACTGGAAAAGATATTCGCTAATGATACATATGATCAGGAGTTAATATCCAAAATATATAAAGAACTTATATAACTCAACAACAACAAAAAACAAACAGTCCAATTAAAAAATAGGCAGAAGACACCGAACAGATACTTCTCCAAAGAGGAAATACAGATGGCTAACAGACATATGAAAACATGGTCAAGGTCACTAATCATCAGAGAAATACAAATTAAAACCACAATAAGATATCACCTCACACCTATCAGGATGGCTATCATCATAAATCAAAAAACAGCAAGTGTTGGCAAGGATGCGAAGAAAAAGGAACCCTCATACATTGTTGGTGGGATTGCAAATTGGTACAGCTGCTATGGAAAACAGTCTAGAGGTTTCTCGAAAAATTAAAAATTGATATATGTACCTTTTAACCCAGCATTGCACTTCTGGGTATTTATCCAAAGAAAACCAAAACAATAATTCATAAAGATCTATGCACTTCAATATTCATGGCAGCACAATTTACATTAGCCAAGATATGGAAGCAACCTAAATGTCCATCAACAGATGATTGGATAAAGAAATTATGGTTCATATATACAATGGAATATTACTCAGCGATTAAAAAAAAATGAAATCCTACCATTTTCAACAACATGGATGGACCCAGAGGTTATTATGCTAGTGAAATAAGACAAAAAAAGATAGATGCCATATGGTTTCACTTATATGCAGTATTTAAAGAACAAAAAGAACAAACTAATAATAAAAAAACAGACTCAAATATTGTGGACAATTTGGTGATGGACAGAGGGGAGGGGTGTTTGGAAGCTGGGGCAATAGAGTGAAGGGTTAAAGAAGTACAAATTAGTAGTTGATAGTTGGGTGCAGGGAGCATGAAAGAGGCAATGTAGTTTAGCATTAATATCATGGCTAAGAAGAGGGAGAGAGAAATTGGGGGATTGTTTTATGAATATTATAGATGTCTAACATCTATACTGTCTGTACTGTATACTTGAAACTAATTTATAAATAATTTATTTCAAAAAAAAATGTATATCTGCCATGCAAATTTCTTTCGAAGTGTTACAAGAATGGGTTTTCTTGTTCTTTTAAAAAAAGTGAAACTTCTTTCTTGGAAGTCAATGAGTTTCTCTGAGGTAGAGAAACCCCTGGTTTTATGCTACTGTTCTTTACAAAACCTATAAAAATACTGATTCGGAGACTAGCTTTTGATAAAGTTGATGACTTTATGGCCATCGACAAAAACTTCTCTCAGGATTTTTGGAAAATCCTGTGTTACATGCAGCAACAGAAAACATGAAATGTTCCCCTTTTCACTAACGTAACAACATCTGATGTGCAACCAAACATCACAAGAGCTCCTGAGCAAGGATATAAAGCTCTTTTTAAAAAAACTTTACACCATTTCCAAAATGTCTTTGCAGTTTTCCAGAAAGAAGATTTATTATATAATGGTCTCTAGCTCTTGCAAATAAGGTGTTTTTCTTTTGGTTTCCAGTAGGTGGCATCTAAGCCTCTTGGATCTTTGCTTCATATAAAGTGGTAATAATGTCTTTTTTTTCCCTTATAGATGTTTCATCATGCTCGCTACCCTCAATCTCAGTTCCTATCAGTGTTAGTGACAGTTTCAGTAGTGTTTGCTCAGATTCTCCTAGAGCTTCATGGTGTTTGGTCTCAGAGGGTATGGGGGAAAGGGCCCCTGGGTTGGGAGTTGGAGGCTGCAGCTCAGCCTCAAGTTTTGCAGCCGTGGCTGATAAAAATCAACTGTTGTTTCTCCACCATTCCCGCTTTTCTCCTATTCTTGTTTCTGTGCCTTCTGCCCTGATGATTGGACACTGCGCCGGCCATGTGGGGCTCACAGCACTCTCTGGCAGGGCTGTTCAGGGAACTCTCTGCACCTTCTCCCCTTCCCCTTCTTCTACAGGGAGCTCTGTCAGCTGCGAGAAGCAGTTTCTTTATTTCTCCCAGTCCACTTCCCGACACCAGGGTTCTGACCTGTGGTAGCTCGTATGCACAGACCTCATGCTCAGACATGTTGGTGTGCAGTTTGGATGTTTTCTGTTGAGTTTTAGGTATTCAGCTTATTGTTGTTTCAAGGGGAGAGACCTGGGGACGTCTCTCACACAGCCATGTTTAATCCAATCCCCTTTGCAGTGTTCAAAGGCACCCAGAAATCAAGAATTCCTATTTGTTGACATTAGCAGGGTCATTGTGAACAAAACAAGGAGGTGATTTTATTGAAAGATGTATGTAGTTTCATCAAGTGACTTACTGAGGGGAATGGCAAGACTGCCAATTCGTCCATAACACACTTCAAAATATGCCAGTTACTGTGGAAAGCACTTCGTTTGACTAGAGAGCCACTTCCAGTCTGCTCCACATTTCCAGTGTGTGTGCAGCTTCAGGTAGTTTCTCCAGTAATGTGAGGCTTCTTTTGTTAGGCACTTGGTAAGAAACTTTAAGAATGCTTCCAGCAAAGGTTTTCATAAAATGGCAAATGCACATTTTTGAAGTATCCTAGCTTTTTTAAATTGAGCTTTCTCTCTTCACATACACACAAAACCCTTCATTTTCTTTAGATGCATTCTCTAGGTAAACAGACATGAAGTACTCTTTCAGTCTTCCTGACTTCAAATCCCATTCTCAAAGATTTTTCCACAAAAGAAAAAAAAGTCATTATGGCTTTTATATTCCATTGCTTCATTAATGGAAATGAAACCAGGTACGTAGTTTTCATTGGACCTTCCCTTTTCTTTGCCAGCTCAAGATAAATTGAGTTAGTAAAAAATAAATAATAAATAAAGGGAAAATAAAAATTTTTTATTCCAGTGACATTCTTTAAAATGTAATACTTTGTGGTTCCTAAGTAATTTGTTTGATAAATCCACAGAGAAGGGAATAATTTGTATGTTAATTAAGTAAAGTATGAAATATTCATTAAATTTTATGACAAATAAGTAAAACAAGGCAAGTTTATAATTAGCCAAAGTTTTTGCACTATTAACATCTTTTAACCTTTGTATAGACAGGGGGCTACAGCCATTGCTCAGGAGTCCTTTCCTCCCCCCGAATTTAGCTATCGCTTCATGACTTTCCATGACTTTCTGGAAACAATGGTTTCATTTCTCATATTGTCACTGTTCCACAATGACATTTTTTTTAACGTGTGGCAATTCACAGGGTTATAGTACAAGAACAATGCAAGAATAACATACTGTGCATGTAAGACTTTATTTCATAACAGACATGTAAAAAAAAAAAAAAACATAAGTGAAAGATAGGACTATTACACAAAGCTTACCGCACTGTGCATGACCCGTGTCACCATGCAATCTGGTAGCAATCACAAGAAGTTACTTTAAATATCACACTTGGACAGTTAGCTCAGCAATCAGACATATTTGAACTCTCCTGTGTCACCAAAGGTTGCATAGTAGATGGAAAGTGAAAAACCCACATTAGAGTGATTCAGATGTGCAAAACTTTAGCAAACTATGAAAATAATGCAACTCCTTCTGCATATTGATCCACAAGTGATTACACTTGAGGAATGTTAAAACGTCTGGGTCACCCCCATGAGAACACTCAAATCCACTGCTTGGTAGCCGACCCTACCCATACAGAGTTGCCAGACAACAGCCAGCTACATCACATGAGAGTCTGTGGGGAAGACTGATCCCAAGCTTCCAGCGGCCAGTCCAACAGCTTCTGTATTTTCAAAATAGTGGTGGACATAAATTAAATTTCCAGATATCTACAACAACTATAATACAACATAAAAACATTTGTGATGTCATGTTAATACACTGTTTTTTTGGGTCACATTTGCAACTGAAGGAAATGCTACATATCAAATAGAGGATAATAAAAATGAAGGTATAATTTTTCCCTACCGATTTTCATGGACCTTCTGACTTCTATTCCATAGACCCGATGGGCCTTTGGGTCCTAGTTAGGAATGTCTGTTTTATGTGGTTCATAGTTGTCCAAAAGAGTGGTTCCCAAGTTTCAGATAAGAGAAATGGGGGGGGGGGGGGGAAGCAAGGTTTAATAATGCTAAACTTATTAAACTGATTTTTTTCTTTGCTTTCAAAATATTCTTTTGACAAAATAATAGAGACAGGAGATTACAATTTTTTAAATGTCTTTACTAGGTAAAAATGAAAAATTGGCAATCCTACTGCCAGTTCCCTATTCCTTTTATTGTACTTATTGGTCTAAGAAGTTTAAAATCTGGGACTCGTTGGTTCAGGACAACATGACAAACCCAATGAACCCCAATATCTAGTCTCCTGTAATAAAATCGCAGATTAGTCTACTTATCCACTCCTCCAACAAGGTGGTTCCAATCCCAGTCCAGAGTGAAATCCTAAGTGGCGTAAGCCACTTAGGATTGTCTGGGCAGAGGTCGATTTACAGGATGCAAATGTGTCTCAGTCTGGCCACTCAAAACTGAAAAGGATGCAGTTGTGATTGGGTGTCTGATGTCTTGAAATGTCAAGGACATCATAACACCACAAGAGAAACCAGCCTAGAAAGTCGGCAAAGTGAAGAAAAGCAAAGAACCTGTGTCTTTGATCACACCACAGAGCTGATCCCACCACCCAAGAACAGCACCACTGCTGTGTGAGATAGCTCCTAATAGTTTACAGCTGTTGAGTAGGCTCACCTGTTTTGTGTTTACCTGCAGTCGAAGTCATCCTAACTGACCCAGCTAGGCACTTGGGGAAGCATTAGAAAGAGGCATTACCTCTTAAAAACAAGTTGCCACATCAGAGTACTAAATGAGCTTATTCATTCCAGATTATGCAACCCTAACTCAAGCCATTCCCCTATACCTTGCTGATTTTACTTCCTAAAGCATATCCCCTAATGCTTCCTTTTCTTTTAATTTCCACTGCCAACTCTAGCCCAGTTACTTTCAGCTCTTGTTCAATCTACAAGATGGATGGGCATTAGCCCACCAACTGCTTTTCCTGTTCCCACCTGGGCCTCTTCCAAACAGGAACCGAGTGATGATTTTGTTTTAATGCAAATCAGTTCACATCACTTTCCTGTTTAAAAAACCTTGCAATGGTTTTCCAGTGCACTTAGAATAAAGTGCAAACTTCTTAAGTTACCTACAAAACTCTATATATCTTGGCCCTCCATAACCGTCCATACCTCACCCCCTCATTCCTGCTATTTCAGCATTAGCCACACGAGCCTGGCCCACCCCTTCTTCTCCTTTGTCTAGTTGAAGTCTTCAGATCCTTTAGATCTCAGCTCATCAATCACTTCCTCAAGGAATCCTTTAACAACCATATCCTCCACTAGGACCAGACTTGGCCTCCTAGGATGCACTCTCATAGCACAGCCTTTCCTAGTATTTAACACAATTTTCAATTAGATATTTATTTGTGTGATTAGTTGGTTGACAACTTTTTTCCCTACTAGAATGCAACCTCTCTGTCTAAATTTCCCAGACCCTGATAACAGTGTAGGTATTCAAAAAATATTTGTGGATTTGATGGATGGATGTTCACAAACTATCACAGATACTCCTGGAAAGTGGCTTGTGATCAGGGAGCATCTGGGTTCATAAACGTTACACAGGATCCTTGTTTGCTCTTCCAGAGTCTTGCTAACAGACACAACAGCTTTGCACTTGACAACTCCCCATCTGCCCTAGGTAGGTTAACTCCAGTCTCCACCTATATTCCAAATCATGGAAGGAGACATTATTGAATAATGCATGTTATGTACTAAATGTTGTGTCCCCCCAGAATTCATATGTTGAAACCCTAATCTCCAATGAAATGGTACTAGGAGGTGGGGGCTTTTGGAGGTGATTAGGTTTAGATAAGGTTGTGAAGTAGGGCTCTTGTAATGAGATTAATGTCCTTATAAGAAGAGGAAAAGACTAGAACTCTTTCATGTGAGGACACAGCAAGAAAGCGGCCATCTGCAAACCAGGAAGACAGCTGTCACCAGGCACTGATTCTGCTGGCACATTGATCTTGGACCTCACAGCCTCCAAATGGTGAGAAATAAATGGTATTTAAACCATCCAGTCAATGATAACTTGTTATAGCAGCCTGAACTAAGACAACACCTAACTAGTGTGGGCTACAGAATCAAAGATATGGCCTCATTCCAGTTCTGCCATCTACCAGTTGTGTTTTCTGGGACTAGATACATAATATCTCTAAGCCTTAGTTCCTTATCTGTAAAATGGGATACTAAGAGTATGAACCTGTTAACCTAATAATAAAAGGCCTTTCAAAATGAGAGGAAACAAGCATTTATTTGAGATTTAAAAATTCAGGCAGAAGCCCAAATAATGTTCCAATTAGAAGACAAAGCCAAGAAGTACCTATGAGAAAGAGAAAGAGACAATTACATCAATAGAAAAGGGGCATTTCTATTGGTAAAGATAATATAGCATAGTGTTGTTCATTCTAAAGAATGTTTTAGAATTTCTGTCTAATAAACACCAGATGATAATTATAATATCTCTGTCCTGTTATCCTTGAGATCAGTTCTTTGAGACACAGGTTGATTTAGGCCCAGTCCAAAGGTTATTTTGCCCTGTTTTAACATTCCAAAGGTTTGAGGTATAAAATGTGCAAGGCAGTTCCTCTGGGATGGCAGCTCTGGCTCCATTTTAAAGTGGCTCACTTTATTATATTTTACAAACCTCACAAAGTTGCTGTGAAGATTAAATGAGATAAAATATGTAAAGCTCTTAGAAGAGTGCCTAGTACACAGTGTAAATATTCAGCAACAGTGTCTTTATTCTTGTTTGAATTACTGTCATAGAGGTAAAACAGAGTCTTAGAGATCAACTAGTAAACGATCTTATTTCACAGGTGAGGAAATGCTCTCCAAAGAGGCTCCTGTGGAAGAACCAGCAGGAGGAGCCAGGCTGGTGGCTCCCACTGGATGCCATTTCCATCACAGCCTACCTCCACCCTGATCCTCTGTGCTCCGACAGCCCAGGACCCTCCCAGGGATGAGAAAGTATGAAGAGGAAGCAGCCATGGATACTCTCTTCTGGGCCCAGGATGAGTTGAGCTATCGAAGTGAATGCAGAAGGACCAGATGGGTGTTTCTCTGCCCCAAGAGAACAACCATTCCCCTGTGAGCACAAAGAGACACAATCCAGGAGAAGGTCCTAATTAACCTTATTCTCTCCTCTTCTTTCACCAGGGCCTTCCTGGGGGATGCCATTCCAGACCATTTATTGGGCTCTCTTTAAATATTAGTAGTGTTCCTTCCTCCTGGAACCAACTTATATAATTTTCCTTCTAATGACATTTTCATCGTACCGAACACCCAAAGGTCATTTTGTGAGGATGCATTTCAGAAACAGCCTCACATGCATATCAGGCATGATGCCTGCTTGATGTTTCAGATGAGCAGCTAGCTGCTTGACAACAACTGGAAAGAAGAGAAAAAGTAGAAAAGAAAGAGAGAGAGGGAGAAGATGTAACAAGTACACGTGCTCAGGGGGCAACACAATCAATCTCTTTGAAAGGGTGTACTTCCCCTGGAGAAAAGATTTAAGGAAATAGGCAAGCAGATTTAATGAAAAACTCTGAGTCTATTGATTGAAATCTGTTGTATTTTCTCACTATTGAGAACACATCATTTTTGCATTAGGCAATTGGTTTATACATTATGTAAATAGAAAACACAAAAACTTCTCAAGAAATGGGCAAGTTGAGCAGAGATGCCTCACCCTGTTACACTGTGGGGCCCACATCTCCTTCTCTGTTGTGTTCAGGCTCTTCCAGGCTCCTCCAGACTGAAGCCCCCTGGATCCTTCTGCTGATAATAGCAGTCGCAATAAGGATAAACACCTGCTCCCAGAATACATTGCCCTCTCCTTTGTCTCCTACTTCTGGAAAAGCAGCTTCCTCCACCCACGGCCCCCTCCTCTGGCCTCTTTACTCACCCTTGTCCACCATTGTTCCCCTGGAAGGAGCCTTCCAGCACCATCTTCTGCTGAAGCCTTATCTGGTGTCCTCAGGCAGTTTCAAGAGCTTCCTCCAGTGGTTCCAATGACACCTTATACCCACTCCTGTTGTGACAACGATCACACTGCTGTAACTACCACTTCTATGACACAATTTATTCTCACATTTTAATGTTCACTGTACCCATTCCTATCATGTTAATGACTGTTCATATTGCTCAGTTCTAACGGACACATTTGAATGTTTCTAAAATCAGGATATTTTGCAGCAATGTGTACATTTCGTGTGGTAGGGATTCTGACTTTTTTTCTTCTGAAAAGTTTTTATATAGAGAATGCATCTTAAAATCAAAGAAATAATGTTTCTTATCTGTGTGTCTGATCTCCTCTCTCCGTTATGAACTATGAGGAGCAGGATCTGTGTTCTGATCCTTTTGTATCTCCATCCCTTCCCAGAATGCCTGCTATGCAGCTATTTCTCTGTAAATGTTGGGCAGAAGGAAGAATGAAGGGGAAAGGAAGGATGAAAAGAAAGAAAGAAGGGAAATGTCCTACATTCTGCTTTTTACAAAGCACCTTCAACATACTGCTCTCATTTAATTTGATTTCCCATCAGAGGGCACTGGGGTTTCTCCCCAAAGATTGTCCTTGAAGGTTGCCTCCTCACTACTGTCTAGGCACTCACGCCTGCAGTAGATTGTCAACACAACACAAGAGTCATCAGCCACCTAGGGCACACATTGTAAAAGAGAAACCAATAAGGAGGAAAGTCAGAGATCAGAATCATCCTTCAATTCAGCTTCCCAGCCAGGGGACCCTTCCACGACTCTACATCCCACAGATAAGAGCTCACCTCAGCACCTTCATCACATCTCAGCAATTGTCTGGCCCACCAAGCATGCCAAACTCTAGCCATACCCTTACAGGTCCCACTTATTTCCTAAGGCTCAAGTTAGCTGATTTCTCATTTTCCCCAACTCATGCTTTGCCTGAGACATCTTCCCTGGCCCCCAGCTCTCCTGTGACATCTTCTTTGATCTCCCTGTCCTCATATATCTCACCAGCCTCTGGATAGCACTTGTGGTCTGAGCTGGACCAGTCAGCACTGTTTGTACTGTACCTAAGGCTTTATAGAATTTCCCACAGCAGAGAGCTAAGCACATATCAGTATTCAAACATACGATTGAAACAAATTAATACAAGAATTGGCTTTTGGAGGATTCTCCTCCCTTTATCATTTCCTTGGTCCACCCTTTCTTCTACTCCCAGCCCAAACAAATCCCTTTCCCTGAGACCACCTGGAGGGTTGAGAATTATGTCCCTTGACTCTGGTTTTTCCAGATATGTTGTTGGAGATATGCCTGGACCCCTTCCCTGCAGGCCCCTGCAGCTCAGCCCTGTCTGACATCTTTCTGAACTGGCTTCTCCTTGGCTGCTGGACCTTTCTTATAAGTTTTTCTCTTTTCTGGTTGGATAACCACCTTCGTGAGTTCCTCTACAGTACTTCAAACATCAAGATGGCACTAAAGGAGGAGAAGGGGCAGCCACATGACACTGTTGACTTACCTGGAACTCACAGGCCAGCTGAATTCTCAAGTTCTGTTGAGATGCACTGCTGTTAAGTCAGGTTTTTTATCCTTTCCATGAACAACTGATCTTGTACACCTAAGGGGTGTCATTTACATTTGCCCTATTAAATTCCGTTGTATTTGGCCTTATCATTCCGGCTGGTAGTCATCATTTTGAGGCTTCAGTCTGTCCATTCAATTTCTCAGCAGGGGGAAACAAACCTAATATACAGGCTTTTGGGTGGCTAGAGGAAAGAATTAACACCATGTCTAAATCAGGGCTTTAATTCACATCTTAGCCCTGAGATAACACTAGGCCTGGCCAGCTATCTAGCCTTTTAGAGTTCATTGTTATAAGAGTGGGACATGCCCAGTAATGCTCGTCTTATCCCACCCTAACTTCACTCTTGGGCTCTTCCCACAGTGCTCTTTGTCTCGGAAAATGGCATCATTGTCCATCCCCCAACCAGGTGACCAAACCAGGCTCCAATAAAGCATTCCTGATTTCTCTTTCCTATCGGCCCCCACAAAATCAGTTCCTTGGTCCTATCAATTGAAGCTCCCTGCTAAATAAATAATGTCAGCCACCACTCCCTCTTATATTTCTACCATACCTTTTATACTCTTCTTTCTCCTTCACCTATTTAACTTCCATATTTCAGGCCTCAGTTTAAACTTCACTTCCTCCGGGAAGGTTTCTTGTCCTGTAGATTAGTTTGGGGGACTCCTGTCACCAGTTTCCCCAATATGATGTTTTTGTATCTTATCACCTAATTCGTTGTTTGTTGTTGCTTCTTTAAGTCTCCCCAGTTACATCTAAGTTATGTGAAGATGGGAAGGAGCTGGTTTTGCTCATCATTATACTCCTGGAATATAATACATACTCAATAAACATTTCTAGAATTATTGAATTAATTAATGGTACCGTGACCTTTGTTGGGCAAGTTTTAAATCATTAGCAAGTGATTTGGTTCAATACCCATGAGGCGCCCTGGCATAAAGGAAGAATAACAGCTTTGGACTCTAATGGGCAGTGGGAGTTATGTCACTTAAACCTCATGAGCCTCAGTTTCCTCATCTGAAAAGGGGATAAAAATTTATATGGGACTTTCACGATGCTCAAAGGGAATTATACAGGTGAATGCGTTCTCAAACTAAAAAGTATGGTTCAAGTACAAGTATAGTCATGGACACCAATCCCTCTGTGAGTGGCCCTGACTTAACTTCAGGGTTGTACCAAAGGCCCTCATGGGCTCAACCTTGAGCACTGGTATTCATCAGTTTGAGTTCAGTACTAAGTCCAGCAGGTCTCTTTATTCCTTCTCCACCTTTCCTGCTGTCCTCACTCTCCCACACTCCTGGGCCATTTCCAGACGCTTTCATAACCGCCACTTCTACTGCACTCCCTTGGTAGAGGGTTTAATGATCCTGAAGGCCCTAGAAATACTTGAATTAAAACACAAAATGGATAGCATTGTGCATTTTAGTGAAACGGCAATTAGAAGCAGCAGTCACCAAGTACTCAGGAGGGCAAAAGAGCTGAGGAGAAAAGGAATAAAGTGACCTCATAAAGACACTTAATTTCATTACCACCAGACATAGTTTCCCATTATTGCTCTTGGTGTTTAATGGTTTTATGATTCCATCTATTGATGCTTAGCTAGTTCATTAACTGTGCTGCTCAAAATACAATTATCTTCAACAAAACCTTTATCACTAATAAAAAGGAGGAGAAAAAACTTCCATCATTACCAGAAAGCCGTGGGGTGGGCACACCTCTGTGTAGTAACTCTTTGGCCCCAAAGTATTCGTGGAGATTGAGACTACAGCTACACAAGTTTCATGCAACCACTTTGAAATTTAACCAAGCAACTACTCTATTATTTATCAGGCTCCTAACAAGTTGGAATGATTCTGTGCACCCAGTTGACACTGGCTTTAAATCAGCTGAGTCAACATGTCACAATACTGGTGACAAATGAGAGAAATGAAGGTCTGCTTAACCATTCATTCATTCAAGGGATTTACTAAGCCCCTACTGGGGGCCAAGCACTAGTTAGGTAGGGCCCTGTTTTTAGGAAGCTAAAAGTCTGTGTATCCATTGGGATCAGAGGAAGGTGAATCCCGGTTATTGAGCGAGGAATCTGGGTGGACCTCCACTTCTGATTTGGAACAGGGAGGAGAAAGTAGGTACTGAGCAGGGCAGAACATGAAAATGGCTTTCCAGCTCACTTAGCATAAAAGCCATTATAGTGGCCTCCCAAGGCCCTGCAGGGTCTGTCTTTAAGCCCCACCCCTTTTACTTCTCTTCTGAGCCCTAAGAGGTGGGAAGGAGGTCAGTGAAAATAGTCAGGAGGGGGCTGGCTTAATAAAAACTTATGTAAAGATTTTTAGGTGGATCGCTTGTTCTAAGGGGTTCCCATTTTTTTCTTCTGAAAACCAAACTGCTCTTGGCAGCTGTCTCCCTGGCTTCATTCCCTAATACTTCTCTTCTTGCAGTCTCTGCTATTACTTCTTTGTTATTCCTTGAGCATGACAGACCCCAGGACTTTTGCATTTACTATGTCTCTGCCTGTAATGACTCTTCCCGCAGAGAGTGTCAGGCTCAGTCCCTCACTTCTCAGTAAAATACCCCTTCTAAATGAAATATTTCCTGCTCACCCACCTACTCCCACCACTCCCTATCCCTTTCCCTGTTGTATTTTTTGTCTATAACCCTTACCACCATCTGAAATACTGTATACTTTACTTTTTTATGTTTGTTGGCTATTTCTCCATTAAAATGTAGCTCTTAGAGGTCAGGTTCACTGCTGACTCCCCAGCACTACAACAGTGCCCTGCATTTAGAACGTACTTAATAAATATCTGTCAACTGCCTGAATGTACTTATTATTTACCTACTGTCTCTCACCCCAGGCCACCCTCTGTGTACTGCACTGTAATGCCTAGGCTTCTCTGCCAGCTGACTTCTTCAGAAGTTTTCTCAATAAAGATGCTGGAGAACAGAAGGCAAGAGAAAGGGAATAATGTGACCTCATAAAGACACTTTGTCTCTTCCTTTCTCTTTTGGTGATGTCTCTTAAAATGTGCTAGTTCCATCATTCCAACTTTAGCTGCAACAGCCCCTCCTCCATGGAGGCTGCGACCCTTCCTCTGTATGCCCAGATTCTAGTAATGTCCCCTCCTCCCTTTTGTTCCCCCAGCCCCGGCTGTGATAGCTTCTCCCGGCAGTTGATAAATTCTGGGTCACTGTGCAATCTCCCTTTTGCTGTCCCAGCTTTCCACCACCTACACATCTTAGAGCCTATATTCAATCTCCTCTGTTTGATATACCTAGTGTGGCTTCTTTTTTCCTGACTAAATCTTGACAGATACAATGAACTTGAGAGAGGAAATCAAGGCACCAGCACAGTACTATAGACTAAGCCAACACAGAGAAAAAGGGAGAGCTCTGACAGGAGCTATCCACCCTTCCCAAATATGAGAAGAACAAAAAAGCTCTAAGAACAATGAGGAAGCCCAGCAGTGAAGACCATCAAGTGGAGTCAGCTGGCATCTGCCAGATGCCAGCTGACTCAACTAGATGGTAGACAGACACTGAGGATGTGCCTGGCCTTGATCACGGCTGGCTCTGGAAGGCCGGAACCACACACATAGAGACCAGTGGATCCAGGCGAGAGTCCTTGACACTCTCCACCCCAGGCCTGGGAGAGGCTGCAGTGCAGTCTTTTGGGCCTCCCAGCATTACGGTGAACAGCAGGGTGATCATCAAGGTTGTCATCCAATTGTGCTGGTGATTATTGCTTCTTACCTCATGTCCTCTTTTAGCAATTCATCCCTGTGACCAAAGTGGAGACAATTCACAGCTCGTTTATGCACTTTTTAATGAATATGAGGTTAAGATGCATGAATTTAGTTGGTAATTGACACTTAAATTTTTCCTGAAAAGCTGTTATCTGTAGTTCATCTCATAATCGATGGCATTTTAAAATGGAAAAACTGTGGTAGTAAGAAAAACTGAATACCTTAATGTGTGCCAGGCCCCATCCCACTTAATATGTTGCACTGCCTTATCATCTCATTCTAGAAGCAGTCCTATAAAGGAAGTGTTATTGTTCACATTTTTACAACTAGGACACAAGAATCAGGGGATTGTAGCTGCTAGTGAAGGAGTTGCTGTGAAGCCGTGCGCGTTCTCTCTGGCTAGTCATGCTACCCATCCTCACACTTATGACCAAGAGAAAAAGCTGAAGAGCAGCTTCTAAAATAGTCTTTTAGTGTCAGGACCTTCTACCAGCCCAGCAGTCAGAGTCAAAGTGAGACCTAGAAGCAGAGAAGAACCCCATGAAGATTCGGGTTCTCTCTGGGGTCTTCCCAATGGGGTCATGGTCCCTCTGGCCAAACTACCTAGCGATCATCTCCCCTTGCAAGGTCCCTGCAAGGTAGAAAGTGTTAGAGACAGTTCTCCCCTCAAGATGGTTCAGAGCAGTTAGGAAGACAGATAGGTATATGGAATAAGATAAGTGACAATAGGCGGTTCTGTCAAATGCCACAAAACTGAGATAAGTATGTGCATAAGGTTCCAGGAGAGAGAGAGCTTTCCAGGAACAGCAAAGTATCCAGTGTTCAAATTGCCTTTGGCAAGGAGAGTTTGCGTGCAGGGAATTGTGTTGGCTCTTTGGCTCCCTTTGAAGCCTCACTATGAGCTCACAATGCAGGTCTTGTCATCCCCATTTTACAGACACCTGGATTGTACAGCTGGGAGCAGTCACAGTGGATTTTGAAACCTCAGTATGCCTGACCTTCAAATCCCCTGGCCCTTCAACTACACCCTGTCATCAGTGCATGTGCGCATGCATGCTCATACATGCTCACTCACCCATGTGTACATGCATGTACACACACGCACACCTCACTGCTGTTTACAGAGGCAATTAGTTTTGTAAAAAGCAACATAGAACACATTGCCAGATGCATTCAAAGAAACCAAATCTTCTATAATCCTTCCTGCATATTTTGTTTGCCAAATTTAATAGATTTTTGTAGGATTTTGTTGTTGTTGTTTTGCTGAGCAGTCTGGTTAAAAAGTCAAGAAAACAAGTTGTAAAACTTGAGATTTTTCTTTACCTGGCAAGCAGCTTTATGCTGAAATGGGGCTGCACTGAAAGTGTAATTTGGCCCCAAGCACTGGCCTCAGCGCCAGGGAGCCTGCTCATCTGGCATTGGGCTGGGCCACATGCGGAACAGCAGGTTAATAAATACCAATCTACAGGGACTCCCCACCTGTCTACCAAAGGCCTCAGGCACTCTTCATTCTTTAAACAGACATGCATCCAACACCTACCACGTATGGGGCACTAGAGATAATAAAACAGCTCTGCTCTCAGGATGTTCTGTCTGATGAAAGAGAATAAACAAAACTTAATTATTATAATATTGTGTAAGATGTGACATAACACAGTCTGTGGGAGCATTCAGGAGGAAGCAGTTTATTCATTCTGTAGGAGTGGAGGGGGCAAAAAAAAAGGTGTTAAGAAAACTGTAACAAAATTCGAGATATTGGGTTTTGAAGATTAAGGACGATTTTTTTTCTCAGATAGATAAAGGAGGAAGAATTCTTGACAGAGAGCATAATGTTATAAGCAAAATCAGGGAGAACTGAAGTTGTATGCTATGGTGAGTTGTATGATGAAATTGGAACAAAATTAATGTGAAGGGAAGGTGAGTTGTGAGTCTAACCTGAAGAATTAGTCCTAGATTGATGAGTTGCTGTTCTTTGTTTTTGTTTTTGTTTTTTTGTTTTTTTTAATTCATGCTCAAACACAGACTGATTCATTTCAGAACCTGGCTTAATTGATATTTTAATTATATGCTTACACCCTGCAACAATTTCAAACAAGAGCAGGTATAGAAATGAGATAATGTATGTGAAAGCACTTAGAGGACTATGAAGTGCTGTACAAACTATTGTTAATGTTATTTGCATTATTCTAAGATTCCTGAGGCCAAGTATCAAATAAATATTCATAGAGCCTCTGTTTCCGCACACTGGATCTGGGAGGGTGGGGGTAGAGGGCAGAAAGGACACACAGTACCTCCCCAAACAGCTACCTTCAGGGCATGATTGCTCACCAGCCATCAACATGGGAGAGTCAGCACTTCTCAGACCAATGAGGATGCACTCAGGTGCAACCTTTCCAGGATAGGACCCTCAGCACTGGTTTGACAGTGTCATGTGACTGAACGGTAATGAACTTAGTTTTTCACCCCAACCCTCCACCTGGATGGCTTTGGGCAGCCACAGACCTTGGGACCTCAGTGTCCTTATCTGGAACATTCAGAGATCATGGAGATGTCCCCACAGTTTTCTCAACTCTCTGGAGTCTTCCCGCAGAATTCAGAAGCAGAAACTCTCTTCATATCTACCTCATGTGGTTGTACTGGCTTCATCAGGGCAAGATGGTGCAGGAGCAATGAGGAGGCTGAAGGACAGAGGTGTGGGCCCTCCAAGACTCTGAGTTCCAATCTGGACTCTGCCTCATCATCTGGGAGGTGTCATTCAACAGCACTTGACTGGCTTAGTTTCTTCTCTTGCCAAGAAAAAGACTGTCGAGGAAACCCCAAACCTCAGCTTATCCAATCGTTGATGCCAAATGCTATATCTGTTCATTCATTCAGTAAACACATATTGAGTATCTACTATTTGCTGGCAATGTGCAATGCACTAGGCTACAAAGAATATTTTAAATAACAATTGTTTAATAAAATATTTTAAAAATAATAGTAAGATACGGCTCTCAGAATTCATGCAGAATTCTAGCCAAACTAAAAATATGAATATTTTCTTTTTAAAGTCAGTGGCTTATCTTGGGTCTTTCGAAGTAGACAATTCTAGAACAATGATATAAGTGCTATCATGAATTTTAGAACAAGGTCCTAGAAGAGGACAAGGCATGCAGTCATTGTAGAATAAACACTTCTTGAACTAATAGAGGGCGTAAGAACAGGGCACTGTGAAAGCATGTAGCAGAGGTACCCGGGTGGGCAGGATCAAGGAAAGCATCCTAGGGGAGCAACCCCTGATGCCACTTTGAAGGGAAATCCAGGCTGAGGGCCTGGCAAGATCGCTGCCCTCCAGGAAGTATGAGGCAAGAGAGCAGTGGTCTCATTCCCACCCTGCTTCCAACATACAAAGGAGGCTGAGGTGATGTGGTATCAACTCTGCACTTGCCAAGAGACGCCCAGGTGGTTGTAAGATGTTTTCGGGCCTGACGCAGTAGGAGCCAAGAAGGGGAATGATTACGGAAGCAGAGCTAGCCCCCACTCAAACTGAAGTGTTAATTAACATGGCCCTTTGGCCTTCATGTACCTGCCAAGTGGATCCATTGCTGGCAGTTCATTCTCACTGAGTCATTGGCTACCTTGTTCAGCAGAAGCACAGCAGAATCCAGGCCTAATTACTTATTATAACTCCTGCCTATAACTTCCTAATAGAATCGTCTTGTCAGGCATTAATCTTCACACCAGAAGAAGGCCAGCTCCATCAACTCCAACTCACGCTTTTATCCATGCAGAATTCTAGTCAGGCTGAAGGCTAGGATGATTTCATTTTTAACTGGTAGGAAGATAAGCTTGCAGAACTGAGAAAGTACTGACAATGTGTACACATGGCAGAAGAAAGAGCACCAGCTTTGGTGGGAACTGGGGTTGACTCTGGGCTCAACCACTCACTAGCTCTGGAACCTTGGACAAGTCACAGAACATCTGTGAGTCTCAATTTCCTGCCCCAGTGAAGCACTTGGAGAGGCAGTGTGACCTCCAATAGGGGAGATAGACCACAGTGAAGACAGAGAACTTGTAAAGCAGCAGCGTAGCAGAAGCACTGCCCACATCACTGGAGGTGCATGCACACTGTTAGGTGCTGCCAGTGGGGCATCTTTGAAGAGCCCATTGTTTTAGTTGGGGCCTAGCAGAAGAACCGGTGGCACTTAAGTCTGATAATCTGAGGACAGTTTAATAAAGAGATTATGAGTGACAGTGTGGGCAGGGTGGAAGAAGACCTCAGAGAACAGTGCAGTGTTATGGAACTAATGACAGCCTGGCCCTGAAGGAAGGGGGGCGAGAATGGTTACCAGAGCCCAGACACAGAGAGCAGTATGTAAAGAGATCTTCCCAACAGTAGTTGTGACCTTCAGTGGAGGGATGCAGGCAGACAGTGGCAGCCCTACAGGGAAGGAATCAGGAGAACAAATACCCCAACCTCCTTCTCCTGCCTCTTTGCAGTCTCCTTCCAGTAGATGCTAAAAGGTAAAGGAAGCCCTTTGATACAGTGTATACAGGTCAGCCTTCTGCTGAGGCCAGAGCAGGTTGAAGGGCATAAAAGATTAGATCTGGAGGAACAAACAGAAGACATCGAGCACAACCCACAAAAGCAACCCACAGAGAAAAAGTCAACTTACCAAAACAACAAAAGCACAAAAACAGCAAGATCACGACAGTCCCAGTGAAGTAAGATCTTCCTGTCTCACACCTCTCCTCGGTACCCTGCCAACCCCAGAGGAGTCAGAAACTACAGATGGTCAACAGAGTTGAGTGCAGTAAAAGGAGCCACAAACCAGCAAAAGAGAGCCTTTCCACGCAGCCTGATGTGGACCCGCGCTAGGGAATATATTAGAGTAGCCTAGTCTGCAGCAACAAACAGACCCAAACATTTATTGACTAAACACGAAAGTTGGTTTCTTGCTCATATAACAGTCCAGGAAAGTTCCAGGGTTGGGGTAGTGGAGAAGGTAGGATGCACCATACAAATTATGTAGGGACCCTGGGTAATGGTCCCTAAAACACAGCTTCCAACAACACCCTGGGGGCACTTCCATCTCAGTCAGCTGGAAAGAGGAAACTGTATGGAGCACATATGGGAAGTTTTTAAGGGACAGACCTAGAAATGGAACATATTTCACTGGCTAGAATTCAGTCACATAATTACTCCTAACTGCAAAGGAGACTGGGAAATGTAGTCTAGTTGACCATCTAGATGATCAGAACTCTTATTATAAAGGAAAATGGGAGGAAAATGGATTTTAGTGGATAGTTGCCAGTCTCAGTTACAGAAAAACTTTAAATTAAATACTGAATATTGCTATTACCCAGAATGGACATTTGAATTGTTGAAAGGTGTGTTTTGTGATTAGAAATTACAAGTGAATTTTATTATTTGACAGTTTAGAAAGAGACATAAGGTCTACCTTAGGAGTTATCAAAGGAACAAAAAAAGTGTATTAGCCATAGAGCAGGTTTGAACAGGCCTGAACAAGTTTGCACAACAGTTTGGAAGTTATTTACATATACTCTGGAGATCACCTCTTGCTCCAGGTACCAATTTCTCTGTTATCCTTATGTAATCAGAATGATTAATATTTTTTTCTCTTTTTATTTCTATGAGTTTTTAAAATTTCTTACAATAAACATTACTTTTAAGTGAAAAATATACAAAATATACTTTCTTTAAGCGAAAAAAAAAAAAAAAGACTATGAAGTTACCCAATCTTCTATCCTTGTTACATTTAGTTCTTTACTGGCTACTAGCACCTTCTGCTTTAAAAAATTATGTTCACCCCAATAGCCAATTGATGACTTAGTTCAGGCTGCTATAACAAATCACCATAGACTAGGTGGCTTAAGCAATAAGCACTGATTTCTCACCATTTTGAAGCAGGAAGTCTGAGATCAGGGTATGAGGATGGTCAGGTCCTGGTGAGAGCCCTCTTCTCGGTTGCAGCCAACTTTTCACTGAACCCTCACATGGCAGAAAAAGGGCAAGGCAGCTCTCTGGGGTCCCTCTTATAAGGACACCAATCACATTTATGAGGGCTCCACCACACTCATGACCTAAGTACATTCCAAAGGACCATCTTCTAAGACCATCACATTGAAGGGTTTCAACATATGAATGGGGGAGGGAATAGAACATTCGGTCCATAACAGTGACCAAGACCTTGTTATGTACAAGGAAGTTGGTCAGGGCACCCAGGGAAGAGAGTGGAGGGCAGCAGAACTGGCTAAATCAAGGGCCCATCAAGGTACAGATCTCATGGGCAGAATCCACCTAGAAGCACAAATGTTTCCATGGCAAATTTCGGGAGAGCTCTGGGTCAATATCTAGATAAAACTGGTAAGGAGTTTACCAGCAATTATAAGGCTCATAGATATCCTCCAGAGACCAAGTTCAGGGGACAGTACTTTGGACTATATACGGCTTAATCTTGCTTAGGTCCTAAGTAAATATCCCCACCACTTACACACCCTCTTCTAACCCCAACTACACTATTACTATTATCTGCATTTGATGTCCAAACTATAAATAGAGGAGCCAGGATTTGAACCCAAGCAGTCACCCCAAGGTTATAACCACACTCTGGTAAGAATACTCTCTTTGCCTATTGACAAGATAACACATGTAAAGGGCTTACCCTAGCTATATTAGTTTGCTAGGGTTGCTGTAACAAGACACCATTCACAGAGTGGCTTAAACAACAGAGATTTACTTTCTCACCATTCTGGAGGCTAGAAGTCTGAGAACAACATGTCAACAGGGTTGATTGCTTCTGAGGGCTGTTCCAGGACTCTCATCCTCTGCTTATAGATGGCCATCTTCTCCCTGTGTCTCTGGCGTGTCTCTGTGAAAATCTCCCCTACTTATAAAGACACCATTCATATTGGATTAGGGCCCACCCTAAAGACCTCATTTTACCTTAAGTACCTCTGTAAAGACCCTGTCTCCAAGCATTGTCGCATTCTGAGGTACTGAGGGTTAGATGTTTCAACACATGAATTTTGGGGAGACATAATTCAGCCCATAACTCTAGCTAAGTGGTCATAATTATTACCATAATCTTGGATTTTAAGGACCCCTACAATCTCAACCCCCAACTCACCCTTCCATCTATCTTTATGTCCCTTACATACCAATCAAATTCTTTCCGTTAACCAAAACACCTTGCACTTTCCCTTCTCCAAGCTTTTCCTTACTGCAGCCTACCTGTAACCACACACACACCAAATCCTCCTCTAAGACTCAACTCAAGCCCCCTTAGCCCTTGACCATTCTCACCACCCCAGCCACTCGAAAGGAAGAAAGAAAATGAACAGTTATGAAAACAGTATGTTTTCACCAGCGCGATGTTCTCTTTTCTCATATTCCCATCCTTCATGGCAGGTTAGGAAATTGAAGCTCAAAGTGGTTAAGCACTGTGTCCAAAGTCACACAGTTAGTGAATGCAGGAACATAATTCTATCTCTTGCTGTATGATTCCAAGTGCAATGGCCTCCCCGCCCTGAACTCCTAAAGCAATCCTGGCCTGAAGCATTCATCTGGCAGTTAAAATTGCAATGTCCAATGCCAGCTCTTCATTATCACCTAGATCTTTTACTTTGAGATTTTCATAAGTCTTTATTATAAATTTTCTATTTGCATGCATTTTTTCCCCCAATACATTTTCTGGCATCTTAAGAACAGAAATGGATTTTTCACTTGTGCTGATCCCTTCATAGCCACAGGCAAGGCTCAACAAAATTGGCTGATGTTGTTTCAGGGCCAGGCTGGGGGTTACTCTCTAAATAGCCTAGCGGACACAGCCACTCCTTCAGGGAAGGACACACATACCCCCAGAGGGCTGGGCTCCAGCCAGCAGAACAGATAGGTCTCCTTCTCTCTTCAAATACAGTGGTTTTATAAACTAATTAATGCCAGAGATGGGTGTTCATCCAACCCCTCCCAGCCCCGGCCCCTCGCCGACCTCATGCTTGTGCAGGGCGCTCCCAGAGCTCAGCTTCTAGTAACAAGGCTAGATACCCGCAATGACACATTTGCATCTGCCCTTACTGCTTTTCCCCTCCCTTTCCTGCCCCCAGTCTCCTCTCCCTCCTCCTTCTAGGGCTTCAGAATTGCTTGACTAGCCTCTATTATTTAGTAGTTACTGTAGGCCAGCCACTATTCTAAGCACTTTATAGCTATAACCACTATATTGAACAAGCAGGACTCAGGAAATGGTGTCATAAAGGTATTTTTACTTTGAGTCTCACAGTTTATTTTCACCTCCTCATTAGGGGTGGCCTTCTTGGATGAAAACTCAAATAGTCTACATCATTCCTCTGGTCACTCTTAGGTAATAAAAAGTTCTAGTCGCTTTAAAATGCAAACAGTCCCAATTCAGTGATTACAATGGTCAGATCCCATGCAATAACCAAAACTTGAAACTTGAATCAGAGTTAAATTGTTCTCCCCTTTCCAGCTCTGCTGCACATGGGTTCTTTGCAGCTTGTGTGACTGTTAGAGAGCAAGCAAGAGGGCATGGGGGAGTGTGGGCAGGACTTATGGTGACTGTGGAGGTGATACTCAAATCTTCAGGAGAATCTGCTGTGGGGGACAGAGATGACTAACAGCCCAGTTGTTGCCCTTCACATGTGTACCAAGCGACCCTCCCAGGGCTGCTTCTAGCTTAAAGCCAAGTATATGCAGCAGGGTGTATTCCTGCCTGCAAGGGGACTCTTCCAATGGGGCAAACTTTGTTAGGAGACTAGCTAAAGGAAAAACTATGGGACTAGCCAGTAACACTAAGGCACTAGCTTGTGGACTAGCTAGCCTCACTCAGACTTGCTCCACATTGCACTGTGCTCTGAGATTCTTCCTACCCAATTCTCCTTCCTTTTTCCTCCTACGTCATGGCGCAAAACCTCTCCTTCTGCCTAATATTGCCTCCTTCCTCTTTATTCTTCATACATATTCCTCCAATAAATCTCCTTGGACACCAGGAGTGGTGCAAGGCCTTCTCTCTTCCTGCTTGACAGTTTCTACTCCTCTCCAACCAAAAGGACCAGTGGCAGGTAATCTGGGAAACACATGTAGTCAGCTCCTCTTTATCTCCCATGTCCTCCCATCTTACTTGCTGTTCTTTGCCTCATACCTCTCCCCACCCTCAGCCCTACCCCAACCCCCAGCATATCCAGGGGAAGAAGTAAATAAGGGAGTAGAAAATTAATTATATGACAGGCCCTAACTTAAGATGGCCTCTTACTTTCTGGACTTCTAGGGCTTTAAAGCTGACAGTGTTTCTCATGTGGCACTTTCATGGGTTCTTCAATGTAGGCAGTGACTTTTCTTCTGTCAGCCTTCCCTATCCTCCTCTTCAACCCCAGTCAAGGTTCTCCAGAAAAACAGAACCAAAAGGTTCTGTATGGATGGATGGATTTATTATAAGGAATTGGTCCACATGATTGTAGAAGCTGAGAGGTTCCAAGATCTGCCATCAGCAAGCTGGAGATCTAGAAGGCTTAAGAGACATCCAGTTTAAATCCAAAGGCCTGAAAACCAGGAAAGCCAGTAGCATAAGTTCAAGTCCAAAGCCAGCAGGTTCAAAATCCAAGGAGAATGAATGTTTTATTTCAAGTCTGAAGGGAAGAAGAGACCAATGTCCCAGCTCAAAGTAGACAGGCCAAAGGAGTTCCCCCTTAAATTTTTGTTCTATTCAAGTCTTTTGCTGATTGGGTGAGGCCCACCCATATTAGAAAAACAATCTGCTTTATTCAATCTAACAATTCAAATGTTACTCTCATCCAGAAACACCCTAAATGAACACACTCGAAATAATGTTTGACCAAATGTCTGGTCATCTCATGACCTAATCAGGTTGATTCATAAAATTAACTATTACACCTAACTACTGACCCCAAGGGAATTCCGAGCCTTGGTGCTAGTGCTGAGGACCCTCTCTTTGTAGGGTCCTATTCAGGCATATTCTAACAGGAGTAACATACCTGGCCCAGGATGCACGCACCTTCAGCCTGCTAAAAAAGGAGAGTGTGACTGCTTCCAGATGCTGCCCTCTACTCTGCTGCCATAGGTGTGGCCTGGCACTAGTCCTCTGTGTCCTCAGTGGCAGGGGTCTTTTCCACTCTCTCTTGGAATGGGTGAGGGTGTGGGAGGAGCCCCAGCCTACCAACAGCTCACTCAAAAAGAGATCTTCTCAATATCTCACAATCCTTTCATATCCTCACTATGGTGAGGGTTTCGAGAAGTGATTAACCAGTGCCTGCCCCTCCAGTCCATAGTCCTGCATGTGACATAGCTTCTCCTTTGGATTTCAGCCTCTGTTGTATCTTGGTGTCATAGTAGAAACTTTTAAAACAATATATATATATTGTTTTAAAGTAAATGTGTGTGTGTGTGTGTGTGTATTCCTTTAAGACTCACAACAACCTTGTAAGGTAGGTATCATTATTATCCCCACTTTATAGGTGGGGAACCTGAGGGATAGACAGGATAAATAATCTGTTCAATGTCACAAACTATTAAATGGTAAGACTGAGATTTGAATTCTAAATGTCTAGTTCTTAATCCCTGCATGATATTTACAATAGCGCTATGGGGAAGAAGGGGGACAGCAATTACACATCATTTTTCTCCCTCAGGAGAGTGTTTGGCTGAGTGAAGACATCTCAGTGTCCCTCATGCACTCGTGAACAGGATTGTCTACTAGTTAAGCCCGCCCTGACCACAATAATTCTTAGTTTGATGTGTTCCTTTTTCTCCATTTGGTTGCCTTATCAGTCCTCTTCCCTTGGAGCCTTGGTCTCCTCATTTATGATATGGGAATACTATCAGATCTACCTCACATTGTCATTGTAAGAATGAACCATCGTCTATATTGCTGTATATGACTTGGCTTTGCTGACTTACACTTTGGTTAATGCCCCAGAATAAGAAGTTCACCTCTAACTTCAACAGCTCATATTCCCACTTGGCTCCTGGAATCACCAAGTCATGCTTCTGGAGCAGGAAGCAGCACTGTGAGAAAATGGCTGTTTTTGTGGCTGTCTGAAATATCTGCTCTTATTTTTTAAAGTCTCTCATCTACATAAATGAAGACCCAGAGTTAGTGTATACCCCCAAAATGAGTTAGCCAAGCTTATAATGGTTGGGTTTCTTATGCACCACCAGAGGCTGGCTGAGAAGTCAGTACACCTCCCCAGGATTGATCACGTTGCACCCTTTCACCTGAGCAGGCTCAGCCAACAACTCGACACCTGAGTACTGGGTTTCCCGTCCAAAGGAGCTGGCCACCAGTGCTTGTACTACCAGAGCTCCTGGACACTCTCATCGAAGGTGAGGCTGAATTCCAGACAGGACTATTGAGGAAGAAGTAAAGCCTCACATGGCTTGTGCTTTAGGGCCCTCTGGCCTACTGTAGATACTGTGACCTCCATATGGTGAAACCACCAACCTGCTGGAGAACTCCACCTCACTGCCCTGCGCCCTCCTTCACAGCCTTTCAGGGCCAGGCCTGCAGCCAGCTTCTACCCCCTGGGCCTCTGCAATGTATCTAGTATCTTGTCCTCACCTGTCCTCTCCACTGCCCTCAGTCTCATTCAGAGCTGCCACCTGCCTCATCTGGGCTATGTATGTCAAGGAGCACTCAGCTACAAGTCGCACTTTCACTCTCATCCCACTAAACTCCTCCTTGACACCACGGTCCCACTGATCTGCAGCTCTAAACAGCTCTAACGATCCTCTCCCCAGAAATCTTTCCCAGACCCTCAATGCCCAGTAGAGGGGCAGATTGGTGGCCTCAGGTCAGTGTATAGACAGGTTTTGTTTGAAGTGATTAGTATTTTAGTTGGTGAAATGATGAGTGAAGACAGTCTCCAGTCTCCAATCCCAATGTGGGTAAATTTCATCCAAGCTGTTGAGGGCCTGAATGGAATAAAAAGCTGGAGGAAGGGTGAATTTGCTCTCGCTGCTTGAACTGAGACACTGTCTTCTCCTGTTGAACCAGGACATCAGAGTTTCTGGTTCTCAGAGTTTTGGATTCAGACTGGTATATCCATTACTGCCCCTGCCATGCCTCTAATTCTCGGGCTTGTGGAATCGGACTGAATTACACTGCCAGTTCTCCTGGGCCTTCAGCTTGCAGGTGGCAGATCATGAAACTTCTCAGTCTCCATAACCACAGGAGCCAATTCCTATAATAAATCTCTTTATTTATGAGTTTATTTATATTTATATGTGTATATATAAATTTATAAATATATGATAAAATTTTCATATATATGTAAACAAATGCAGAGATTTATAAATCTCTGCTTTATAATTATTACTGCTTCTGTCTCTCTGGAGAACCCCGACTAATAACCTGGGTCCACATACTTACATGGTACCTATTGACTGGAGCTGTTTCATAGTAGCTGCCCACTCTGCCACTCATCATTCACTCACACCATGGCCCCCGTGGACACTGCAGTCTGAGGCCCTAGCTAGGAAACTGAAGTCCAAACTCTTCAGCATCTTTCCTTAATCCTCCAAAAACAGTCCTTGTTGCCTCATCTCTCACTGGAGATAGAGTGAGCCCATGATGTATCTTTAAAACCAGGACACTTTTGAAAGCAGAACTAAAAATAATTAATGGGTGTTCATTGATGAACAACAGGCATAAATTGAGACTTTCACTGGCACCCCTCCATGTATGGTCACCCAAGCTATTGACTCCAACTTGGGCATCACACAATCTCCAGCCAAACCACATCACTCATGTTTCCTTAACTTGGCCACCACATGCAGGTCAGTACTTTCGCCCCTGTTGTCTCTACTTCTGGGGATAGTCTCCCTCTCATCTCAGGTAGCTACTGGCACAGTGCCTCTGATACACCTGGTGACGCTATGACCATCTCACCTGGGAGTGCTTCCCAGGCCCGAGGTTAGTGCCCAGCTCTCTGCAGTGCCTCTGTTCTTTACCAGGAAGGAGCACAGGTTGGGTTAAAAAGCCCCACTGTCATGATTCCGGAAACCCCAGTCTGTGAGGCTGTGCTTCCTGTGTCAGTGAAGAGCCAACTCTCTCTAAATGTCTGCTGGCTTCTCTAATTACTTAGAGGAAATGTCATGTTTGTCACTGTGCTATTAGAGTAGCACACAAGCTAGGATGCAAACAACTGCATACCAATATAAATATTTTTAATGGCATCGTTCCAGCTATCTGGTGCCTGTGCTTCTACGTGATCACAGGGGAAAATCAAAGAGAGAGAACCTCTGTTTTGAAATGCAGTCATTAGGAAGCTGTATCTGAAGACAGATAGTTATCTTCTGGTGTGAAATCTGGTCTGATCCCCGCATTTGAAGCAATATTTATTCTCTCTTGCTTGAGACTGTATCACTATCTGATTTGATTACAAAATGAAAAGCTAAATATTTAAAGCAGTTTTCACAGAAATATCTAACAAAGGTACCACAGGGCCTGGAAAAGAAAAGAAGCAGACTGACCTTGGACAAGTCACTGAACCTCACTGGGCCTCAGTTGTCCCATCTGTAAAATGGGGGTAAGACAATAATTATCCAAAGTGAGGCTGACTTTCTTATACTTCCTTCAAGCTCTGAGATCCATGATAAATTGAAGGCCTTACTCCATGCCAAAGTAATATGCAAATAAATGCCAGATGTCGTACGTTCCTGCTGACCCTAGGGAATGTGCTCAGGCCTGCCCTGACATTTTCAGTACACAGGACAAGTAGCCAGGGCAAGATTACAAATGGAGAACCACATACCATATGTCATAATATTTAGAAGTTATAAATCAAGATAATACACTCTTAAATAAAATGTTTTGTTCTTCTATCTTGATAAGTATGCCTTCAAAATGACCCAGAAGACCAGGTTGGACTTCAAAAGCCTTGAACTCCTCAGATTTCCATACCACAACATGGCAATAGGAGAGCTAACCCCAGCCTCCCACTTTTCTTCCCACTGCTGGCTCCATCTCATACTGCACAAGGCCTTACACCCATGTTCATGACAACTCAGGCTGCATGCTCATGCTTTGTACAAACACACACATATGCATATGCGCACATACACACACACACATACCAGGGCCCCGGGATGTGACAACCAGCAGCGCAGTCCACTCTCCAGAGATGGACCTGGGAAAGAGGCCTCGTAATGGACTTGGGGCTGTTTGAGCAGGAAATCCAAGGGTCCTGTGTACCCATAGAATGGTCTAGCAGAGACAGCACTTCCTTTAGCGCTGCAGACTCCTCGCCTGTAGGGAGGAGCACATCCACAGAGGCCAGAGTGGAGCCAGGTGAGAACCCCTCTTGACTGGGTCTAGGACAGTACTAGTGGTAGTGCAAATGATGTTACCACTGACAGTGTGCTGATTTCCTCAATATATAAAGAACTCCTTCAAATCAAAGAGGAAAAAATCAGTGTCTCAATAAAACAATGAATAGATAGTTCATTTAAAAGACTATTAATAGCTCCTAAAGATGAAAAAGACTCTGTCTCAGGTCAAAGCTTGGTAGCACATTGTGCTGGTTGGGTGTGCAAGGCAGGTACTCTCATCTATTGCTAGTGGAAGTGAAGGTGGCACAATTTCTGTGACACATGATATGGCAGCAGCTGTAAGAACTACAAATGTATATGCTCTTCATCCCAACAATTTCACAGTTAGTTATGGAACCTCAGGAAATTCTTTAACAAGAAATGAGATTTACTGAAGCATGTTTTTGTAACTGCAAAATAATGGCAGCCACCTAAAAGTCGACCAGTGCAGAGCTGGTTAACTCCGTAAAGTCCTTCTACTGAAGAGAATGGTATGGCAGGTCTGCATGAACCAGTGCACAGAATAAACTCCAACATACATTGCTAAGTAAAAAAAAAGAAAGCATCTGGGACAGTGGTGGTGTGTCACTATTTGCGTGAAAGGAAAGAGCACATATATACATATGTTCCATATGCAAATACTTTCTGGAAGGATACACAAGAGACGATTACAGTGGCTGCATCCAGGGAGGGAATCTGTATGGCTGGGGACAGCTGTGGGAGAGAGGATTTCTCTCTCTTGTATTTTTTTGTGTGTGAGTGCCTTTTGAATTTTCACCATGTGTATGATTTACTTATTTAAAAATATTCAAATGATAAAGAAAGCTTAGCTTAACACTCCATCTGTACCTCTCTTTATGGTACATATATTTTTCTATCTTATGTCATCACTATTTATATATAACTATTACAAATCTTCTATATTTTACAGTTTGAGAGGGCAGAATTTATGTCAAATAATAACATTTTTGAGCGTTTATTATTTGTCAAGCCATAACTTACTTTTTTCTATATAATGGCCTCTGATAATAAGTACTATTATTATCCTCATTTTATGATCAAGGGATCTGAATGTCCTGCAGAGGTTAAAAAGTGTCCTAAGTCTGCCTAGCTGAACACTGGGGAAGTTGTCTGAGTCTAAGACTGTTCAAATCCAGTCTTGACTGACTTCAAGGTGACTTCAAGCACTATGCATAGTATCTTCTCTCTCTCTCTCTCTCTTTCTCTCTCTCTCTCTCTCTCTCTCTCTCTCTCCTTCTCTCTCTCTCTCTCACACACACACACACACACACACACACACACAGCACCTAGAATTTAGGAAGAGCTCAATAGATGCTTGTTTAATGAGTGAGTGAATGAGTGAATGAACAATGTATCTGCACCTTCACAGTTATTCTGCACATTGTACTTATAGATCATTTGCATCATGTTCAGATCTGGGGAGGGGTGGAGAAAAACAGGCCTCCTTGTAAATAGCCATATCACTCCTTTCCCCACTGCTGCCTGGAGGGAAATATGGAGAAGAGACTGACCAACTACAGAAGATGAAGAGGCAGGTAGTTTCACACAAGAGGAGGTGCTAGGGCCTTTGGCCTGAGGGTGTATTCTGTCACTTATGCATGAAGAATGGCTCATTTCTGGAAGCTCAGTAATGTCTACATACCAGGTACACAGTCCCTGGCTACACAGAGCCCACGGGTCCCTTCTAACTGCAAGTCAGCTTGCTAACAAGTCATCGTGCAGTCTGAGGGCAGAGAAGCAACGAATCCCACAAGGGGCTGCACTATTTGAGTGAAGAAACAAAACTTGCTATACATCCCACTTCCCCAAAATAACTGATATGTTCATGTATCTGTTTATTTTCCATACTAAAACGAAGCCCACTTGGGGTTTCCATAAGGCAATTCGAACCAAGCCCGTGATCCTTACACACAATTTTGTCTCCTCATCTTGCATGATTTATATGGGGTTTAAGTAATAAATTGCGTAGATGCTGTGGAATTTATAGTGCTCCAAGTAGGTCATTATATAAATCACTGTATAATTTATATAAATGAACTTAAATCATGTAGTAGGAGGATTTCATTTAAAAAAATCAATCCTGTGAGTGGATAAACATGAAGAACTGGCAGGAACATGGTTGTTTTTAAAAAGTCTTTGTATCTGTGACCAAACGTGAAGGTGCTTCATCCTGGAGGACACTTCACTCCCAACTTTCCACTCAGCCGCGCAGGTGCCCAGAAAGCTGGGTTCGGGCCTTCATTTTCCAAGAAGACCTGCCTTCCACCTCTGAGTTTCCTGGCTCTAGTGGGAAGTCGGCATGGCACAGGGACTCGGGTCACCTCCAAGCCAACTGGGCTCTCACTGTCTCCACAGCAGAGTCAACATAAAAGAGAAGGTTGGGTGCATTCTAAGTAAAGGAGCCTATGGGGTGCTCCGGCCAACCGCAAGCCAGTCGTGGGCTTGAACACAGGCCAAAAGGCCAACCTGAGCTCCGGCTGGCAGAGCATTGGCCTTCACGGGCAGACGTCTGCCCTGACGTCGCAGCCTGTATGCTGCTGATGCTTCTCCCGACTCCCATGCAGAACCCATTCCAGCCTCCACCAGGAGCCCATTATGGACAGGACCTAAAGGGCAAATTAATCCAAGGGGCAAGTCCAACTGGGGCAGCTTAAACCTCTCAAGTTCCTCTTCAGGTCCCATCCAGGCAGAGACAGGCACATTATTAACAGCAGCGTTTGGCAGCACTGCCAATTAAGGGTGGGAGGCCGGAGGCTGGCTCTATTAATGGCAGAGATGTTTTAGGGGAAGGAAATTTCAAGCAAGAGCAGGTCTTGTATTTTTAAAAACTGCTGCCTGAGAAAGATCAGCGAAAATGAGGTTAAACAAGATACAAGATGAACAAAATGCTCTGATGAGCTCTCCGGAAGACATTACAGGCTCCAGGAGGTACCCAGAACACTTTGGGAAGCTAAAAGAGTCATGAGTGACAGGGTACACAGGAACACTCACTGTTTAGTCATTTAAGAGTGTGATTTTAAAGACTCTGATCCCCTGACACCCAAGAACCCTCATTTCTTGGCATGTACAACCTGAAATGCTCCAGGTCAGGGGTCAAGAGTAGCTCTTTGCTCTTGGTAAGGGTAGCAGAAAGCTGGGCCCCAGGAATCATGTTCAATCTCTCAGTCTTCATGGTCTGAGGCCAACAGCTATAGAAGAAAAAACAATATCCCTCACCTGAGCAGCCTACCATTCACCAGATTTTCCCACTACAAAAGCAAGATCACCAAGAAGCCTGGCAGAGGGGACCAGCTATGTACTTCTAAAACCTCTTTTAGGGTCACAACTGAGATGATCCCATTCTGAAATGTGAAAGGGCTGGAGGGTGTCTTAGTCCATTTGGGCTGCTATAAGAATAATACCACAGACTGGGTAACTCAAACAACAGATACATATTTCTTACAGTTCTGGAGGCTGCAAATCCAAGAGCATGGCACCAACAGATTCGGTGTCTGGTGAGCACTCTCTTCCTCAACATATAAATTTTGGGAGGACACAAACATTCAGTCCAGAGAAGAAGGAGAGCAAGAAAGAGAAGGAGGGAAAAAGGAAAGGAGAGATATTTCTCTTGAATCCATTCACTGCAGTGGTCCCTGAAACTACTACCCTGTTTTTTCTTTCTTGCCTTTGTTGCCCAATTCATTTTTTTCAAAAATAGGCTGCATTTTCTGCCTCAGTTGCTACTTGCTCCTAAACCCCTTGCCATTGGGCATCCATGTCCAATGCTCTCTGAGAAGTTGGCAGGGCCCTCCTCCCGTACCCTCGTGTTTCTCATGCATCTGGGCGGCCCCACCGCATCTGGAACAGCTGAACCCATGCTCAGGTGAAAGCCCTCCTCCAAACCACACACCTCACATGGCTCTTCCTCTCCCTTTATCTCCCAATTATCTGACTTCCTTCTCCCTTTACTTCCCCTTGACATCATTATATCCTCTGGTTTCAAATACCATGCCTGTGAGAGTGACTCTTGAATTTACATGTCTAACTGACCAAATGGTTTTTGATAAGTGACTATCTCTGGGTATTATCAGGTCTCTCAAATTGAACGCCTCACCACCTGAAGCTGAACTTGCTATTTTCTTCTCTGTAAATGGGCTTTCCTTTCTAGTGTCATTATCACTATGAGGAGAACCACCATCCTCCAGCTTCTAAGTCTTTTACTTTACATTCCACAACCAGTCATTCATCAATGCCTGCCAATTATCCCTATGATGGTTCTCTCATATCCACGTCATACCCACTGCCCTCACTGCAAACCGTGCCCTCATCATCTCATACATGGGCAAGAGAAACATTTTTTCAGAGCTGGGAAGAATTAGTTAACCCAACTGTTCATGTGACGGATGAAGAAACAAAGGCTCAGAAAAGAGGACGTGTGCTTAAGGTCACAAGCTGTTTAGAGTCAGGACTTGAACCCAGATCTCCTGGCTCTCTGCCCCTTGCCTCTCTACTACACCACAAGCAAACTCCACAACAGCAGCCTCACTCCTTTCATCTTCCCTTACAACCACTTACCAAGATACTTTTTAGGGTGTTTGCCCAGTTCACAGTACCGCTGTCCCTGCCCACCTCACCCACAATGATGGACCAGCAGTCATGCTGTACCCTGTGACCACATTCCCCTGGTAGGATTTTTCTGTATTAGGAATAGTCATTCGATGGGTCAGGGCAATCGGATGTTTTCTCAGTATTTGGAATTGGGGATAAGAAAATTCTAATTTAGTCTGAATCTTTTTAAGGCGTCCTGCCATCTACCCTGTGGTCTGAGGTAAAAGGGGAGGTAGACTCCAGAGTGACACAAATATATGCAAGGAGCAGAGATAACAGAGGGAGCTAAAAAGGTAATGGCCTTCTGTTACTGGTTCCAGGCCCTCCCTAAAGCCCCAGTCCCTGCTGGGGGTCAAAGAGTAGCTTTTGGGGAGAGGCACTGGTGTCTTTATGTCTGCCATTATCCCCATCAATATTCCCAATCCACCCCCTAAAGAAACATATAATCTGAGTAAAAACTTGGCTTGCAATGCAAACAGCAAAAGTCTCGAGATTTTAAACCTCATTTTGATTTCTGTTGTCTGCAATCAGAGTTCTAAATAATTCACCACCCACCCAATCAAACCACACACACACACACACACACACACACACACACCAGAAATCTGCACATGGAAGGGGATACTTTCTCTCAAGCACTCTGCCCACTGCTCTTCCCCAAGACAATTTCACAGACATAATCTCTTCTATTGCCCCAAAGGAGACCTGCCCTAGCCACGTCAATGGGCTTATCTTCTGGCTATAGGTCCTGCTTCTACATCTTTGCAAATGCCATTTTCCCTTCCACAATGCCCTAGGCCAGTCCTCCCCAACATTGTGTGTGCCTGGGTAGCTCAAAACCCTGCTCAAATTAATTTTCCCTGGAAAGCCTTTCCTGAGGAGCCTCATTCAATCTAAACCGCACTTCCAGCCCCAGCCCCAGCCCCAGCTCAGCCTCCCTTCCCTGCAGAGACCTAGCTCATAAAAACACACCCAGTAACAAGAATTCTATATTTTTTCCGGTGTGTGTCCTAACTTCTTGATGGTCTGAAAGCTCTTCTGCAAGGTATACTGAACAATTTCTATTTCCTATCCCCTCCCTACAGCAACCAGTGCAATACTTTCCACACTGTAGACACTTAATAAATGTAACTGCCTGACTGACTGAAACAGGAAAAGTAATAAGCCAACATCTAAACTTGCTCCCTGAAGGCCTCTAACTGCCTCCCTGAAAGTGGCAGGCGTCAGGAGCTCCCGGGGCCTCCACTCACTTCCAACCCCAAATTAAAATGTGCTGCTGCATGAATAACTCTAAGCCCTGTGGAAAGGTCTGAGCTGGGATCAGGTGGAAGGCAGAGCTGAAGGCTGCAGGGCCGGACTTCGGAAAGTGAGACGTGCGAAGGGGCTCATGAGTGTGAATGCACACAACCAAATTTCCAGACCAGATGGGAGCTGCTGTGGGGTCAGCCTGGGAGCATGCGGTGGGACTGCAGACCACGAGCCCACTCCAAAACCTGTCCCCACAGCCTTCCTCTTCCAAAGTCCACAGTTAGAATCAGTAATGGGTTAATTCAGGGCTTTCCCTCATTTCATACCTTACATCCCACCCACTACTCTTAACTATTCTTTGTAGATAGGGGACAAAAAAATCTAAGACTTTTTAGTATAATCCTTGCAAAAAGTACCTTCATTGACAACTCTTATTATATGCCAGGCTTTTAATCATCACGATAACTCTATTAGGTATTACCACTATCATTACTACTTTATAGCAAGACCCTATATTATAAATTCAATCTTTCCAGGTTGACAGCAGGTCAGGAAGGTCAGCAGGGGAAGCATGTCACAATGAAGGTCAAACTGAGCATGGAGGGAGCATATGATTCAGGTGACCATCATGAGACCCTGAGGCCACCTAGAGGGAGAGCATTAATGAAGAGCAGTGGGTTAGATAACAAAGCTCCAGAAATGAGCTCTGAAAATGACCATCTGTTTCCTGCAAGGAAGAGAAGAAGGATCACCATATCTCTTCTTCTTTTCCACTAACACATGACACGTTTGGTTTGTCATCATTATCAATTATCGTTTCTTTTATGCTGCCTACTTGATTACCTTATCTCATTCAACCCTCACGACAACCCAGTGAGATGGGTGTTTTCATCCCCTCTTCAGTAGATGAGGAGACTAAGGCACAGAGGGCTGCATCATTTTATTCAAGCTGCTCAGCAAGATTCCACTGGGAAGAGCCAGAGTGAAATCCATGACTGTCTATTTCTCGACCCTGAGCCCATTGCCATGACCACAGCAGAGCTTTTCTGGCCATCACTATGAGAGGCGCTGGGTTTTGGCTCTGAGGTCCCCATACATGCCCTGGATGTTGGGGCATGGGTATGCAATGCAGGAGCAGGGTGGCAGCCCCCTAAGGAGGCTAGAAGAGCAGGCCTATGTGAATAGCAGGAATGCTCAGCTGTCAGCCCGGGCAGCCTAGGGACAGCAGAGCAGGAAGAAGAAAGCAGTCTCCAGGCCTAACCATAGCTATGAGGCATCTGAGGAGCCATTACCTCCTGGGGGTCAGAACCCTGAGGTCCTTTTACCCCATATCTGCAGTATCCTAGTTTCATGAAGCTTAAAAGCTGTTTGTCCCACTTTCTGTCAGGAAGACTCCCCTTGAACGGTTGCTCTCACATGTGACCAGAGCCTTCTCAGAGCTATGGTTCTCTCAGGACCCAAACAAAGCCTATTTGGGATTCCATCCAATGCTGTATAAAATACTTCATCTCCATTGTTTTTTGTTTGGGGGATTATTTGGTAGGGAATCTGAAAATACACAAAGGGAAAGGTGTAAGATTTATATCTCTTTTTTATTCCTTAAGAAGAATTGTTCCTTTGGTAAAGAAGGCCTGCAGCAGTATTGATTGTGATACTGGGGGCTGGCAGGGTTTGATGGCTGCGCTAATGCAGTCCTTTTGCCTTAAAAGACAAGCATGTTAACCAGGACAGGTGCCGATGATGGCATAGAAATTACAGAGTCAAAATTCAGTCTAGAAAAATTGAGATTGTAATTGATCTCCATTTTCACATTCCTATTGGATATTGATATAACATAGTTATGAAAAAATCCCATAAATACATATGGGTGATTTATGTACCAAATTATTGTGCTAGTGTCTTATAAACAAACAAACCAGGTTTGTGGCATTAAGTAAGTCACTGAGTCCATGCAGAGAGGCAGCAAGGCATGAAGGACATGCATAGGCCAGGAACTTAGGAAACCAGGGTTCATGGCTAAGCTCAGACATTTCCTGGTGTAACAACTTAGAAATTTGTCAGTCTCTGCTCCACACTAAACCTATCTGCAAAAATGGTGATGATATTAAGAACTTTCTCATGGATTATAACTGAGATAATATACAATATGTAAGAGTGCCTGGCAGTGGTAGAGGCTTATAAACACGTTTCCTTCTTTTTGGCAAGGACTGTGATAGTCTTGAATTTTGCCTGAGCCCTGAACTCCTGGAAAACAGCCAAGGTTAACCCTACCCCTCTACACACAACCTTTTGTATTCCATGAGATGGTGCACTGCAAAGAACCTCACTTTTTTGTACAACTTAGGTAAGACTCACAGCCAGCCTTGTTTATGTATGACAAGGCCAATCGCAGCCCCTCCAAGTTTCCATTCTCAGTCTCATTAATGATCAGCTGAACTGCTTTGTCTCCAACGGTTCCATTGAAACAAAATGCTTGTTAACCAAATAGTTAGGTTTGTCTCTGTTCCCCCAAGTACCTGAATTTTGGCCCACCCTCAGCCTGAACCAGTGTGACATGGTCTGTCTACTATCCTGATCACTTTATTCCCTGTTTTGCACTGGGTTCTTTCCAGCATTATTTATCCCTCTTTCTATAAAAGAAAAGCCCCTTTTGCTTAACCTTTGAGACACTTGTAGATATTATGGTCAGAGCTTCTCCCTGTTGCAACAGTCCCTCCTCTCTACATCCCTTGGAATAATTGTATCAAGCAAAGTCTCTTCTTACTAAATCCAGATTTGATTTTTATTTGACAGTTGCAAGCAATACTGACTGATGTTGGCCATGGGTAGACTCTCAGGAGCTCTCAGACTTTATAATTGTCCTCAAACTTATCTCCAATCTTAGAAAGTTGCCCAAGAACCCAGCAGTTAACAAGGTGACCACATTTATGTCATGGTAAAACCTTTTGTTAGGACCCCACTGCTCCTCCAGAACACAACCGCTCCTAGGTACAACTGTGACCGTGGCTGAATGGATGGATTCTGATTTTCCTTTCCCTCACCTTTTTACTCTCATCTTAGAGACCTTGGCGATAGACAGATTCAAAGTCCCGGGTGGGAGTATCTGATTGGGCCCAAGCCGCATGCTGGTGTCCTGTGGTGAGGGCCATACACGGGGAGAATGTCTGGTTTCTGGGGAGAGAGAGGCAGGGCCCTGCATCGCACCAGTAACACACGCAATGGGGAAGAGAGTTTAATGTCAGGTAGTTGGGGAAAAATGATAAATCTCTACTACATCTTTCTTTCTAGACTCCAGATTTTTTGTTTTAGTTTTTTGGGGGATTTTGGGTTTCTTGTTGTTAAATGACATTTAAAAGATGCCCTATCAATCAATAGAGTTGCTGTAAAACCCAAAAATGATGATGTGTGCCTCAGGGCTGAACAAAGCAGAGTATGGATTCAAGGATGGTAGTCTCACACTCTCCTTCCCACACACTGCCCCCTGCTCACCTTGGCTTTGATTAATTGGCCCAGATGCTGAAGCAAGGATGTTGTTGCCAGCCACCATGACCTGGCTCTTGTCTCTTCTCCTAAACCTGAGCCACTTATCGCTAAAAAGGAGCCTGGGCCACGCATGAAATGAGGAAGAGAAAGTGTCAGCATTAACCTGCTACCTGCTTCTGCTGGGGCCTCTGCCAAATGCCAGTGGGGAGCTGCAATCAATTGCCGAACAACATGCCAACATAACAGCTGGTGACCAGCCATTAGGGTAATCCACCAAGCATGGGAATTTCGAGAACCCCTCAGTACACACAGCAAATGAGAGTTATTGCGAAACCAGGTGTTGTGGTCTAATTGCATGAACCAGTTTGAAATGTTAATCTGCTCCCTTAGACTTCATTTTGCATGTGAGGCACTGGAAGAAAGACTCCCAGCCAAGCTTATGGAGGAGAGCAATATTGGTTCCCTCATTTATTTATTCCTTTGAGGTTGTTTTCAAGTCTTTGAGCAATAGAAGCACAGAGAAATGTAGCTAGAAATGACTTTGAGGGCATTGGTTCTGCCAAAGCACAGCAGCAGTCAACTTGTGCCAGCCTGGACATCAGCAAGGTGAACCCACACTGCCTACAAGCCAGCCTCACCTGCCTCCAGTTCACCCAGGGACACCCATTGCTGCAGCATTAGTCAACTGCACCCTTTCTGGGAGGCAGCAAAACCTGGCCAGTAAGAGAACCTCAGAGGTAGACCCACCTTGCTTCTTCAATTCCCTGCTCTCCCCTGGCCAGCTGTGTGAACTGGGGCACATTTCTTAACTTTTCTGAGTTTCTTGGAGCCTGTTTCCTCTTCTCCAGAAACAGGGATAATGATATCTACTTCACTGAGGTAAAAATTAGCTCAGTTGATATGTGTAAAGCACTTAGCAAAATCTATGGCTCATGGTGAAGACTCAATAAAATAACTATTATTATTAATTCATCAGATTAGAGAATTTTATTTATCTTCAGGAGTCTCAGAAATCTTCATCATGGCTTGTATTTAAAGGCAGCATGAATTTCCCACTAATCAATTCCTTTGTCCTTTTCTCTGCAGCCTCTCTGATGTTTAGGGCTTTGTTGGTTCTTCAAGTTGACCTGCCACAGTTCTGCAACCCTCATCCTTTGCCCCCCTGTATGATATGCTCTATCCAGTCCCTCATGCCCCAGAAAGCTCCCCACCCTCCCAGACCCAATGCTCTTTCAAAGCCCAGCTCAAAATCCACCTTCTCCACAACACTTCTTTTGGCTTCTCCAGCTCATTCATTCAACAGCAAATAGTGACCAAGTACTAACACTGGGTGAAGCCCTGTGCCTCATTGAGGCTGGGATGGACCATGGACAGGACAGAGTCCCCATACTTCTGTTAGCCCCTCCCATTACTACTTCCCTGAACCCAATGGCACCTCACAGTGTATCACCACCAGTGTTCACGGCTGAGCCAGACGTCCTTCTCACCCTTTTGATGCTAACTTTTTCAGAGAAATGAGGCAAGGCAGTGCTTTGAAAGAAAGAACACAGGCTCTAAGGTCAGAAGGTCCTGGATTTGAATTCTCAGCTCTGCCTCTTGCTGGCTGTATGATCCTGGCATGTACTTCAGCTCACTATAAGAGGAGATACCCAGACAGAACGAACACTCTGTCACAGTATGAGGACCACTGGAACAAATTGCTAGCAGTTTGACATCTTAGGATCATTATCTCTTAGCTTCTGTCAGGGTGGAATATAAGGAATTTCCTAGGCAGGTGCCAGACAGCCATTCTCTAGACTGGACACCAGGCACTGATGTCTACTCTCTCCTCACACCCTGTGCACAACATACAAGAAATAACATCAAGGTCTTCTTTTTTTTCTAATCAGTTCCCAAAATAATTGATCCATCTTCTTTGGGCAGTTATTTTTTCCCACTTCTAAGCATAGTCATCTATGAGTATATCTTGAATTGTTCTGAGAAACATATATACCTTGTTATTCCAAAGTTATGTTACCATAACTTTGACTTCTACTGGGGGAAGAATCTAAGAGAGAGTGAAATAAACTCTGGATGCCCTTTCAAATAAATTCTTCCAGTTCTGCATGATATTATTTGGGCACCCTCAACACAGTGAGAATGTAACAGAACCCAGCAAGTTTCCCTGGGCCACAGCTATGCTCCCATGAGTTCTGCCATTTGCCACTTGTAAATAGAAAAGAGCAAAAGGACTCCCACCCTTGCTTGTCACTGATTCTTTATCCTATATTCTCTGTCTCTTTGTGGCTTGCAGGGTGCTTTGGGGTGATGGCAGTAAAGTATAAGATTGAATTGATTCACCTTCGGTCATAGAATCTTTGTTCTGACTACCTCAGTTCTAAGCCTAACATAAAAAAAAAGATGGGGCATTAAAAGGTGGTAGAAAAAGCAGACCACTCAAAAATCCAACCAAAAGCACTCTTTACTTAAAAAAGAAAAGGTCCATCGATTTATTAAAATACTCAGGAGAGAAAGTAGGATAGGAAAGAACTAAATAAGTCACAGGATGAATTAAATCATGCTGATTGCAAACAACGCTGACAGAGGGCTGCAATAAGACAAGAGACATTTTTCAAGGCAGAGACCCCCCCCCTTGCCATCCTTCCCCACCTCAAAAATCAGCTGCTAGAGACCTAGAGTGAAAGGAGAAGCTACTGTGAAGGTCACTGACGAGGTCTTTGAGGGTCAACTCTCCAGTATTCTGATCCCAGGCTGAAACTGAAAAATCAGAAGAAATTGAGAGTTCTTCCTGGAAATGGGGAGGATTTCATAGTGGAACAGGCATCCCAAAGTAAGGCCATCCCAGTTTTTCGTACTGCTCCCCACTCATGCATCCTAAAATGAAGCTGGCCTGTACAAATGGCCCATTCACATTCATTCAGCCCTTTCCTTAGGGGAAGGGTAATAGCAATGAAATTTATAGGCTACCTATGGTAATCAAGCAGCTCCTTCCCTCATAAATATACAAGGACAATCAAGGACCAGTAGACCCTTAAGAAGAACACAAAGGAACAACAGCTTGAAGAAACAAACAGGCCCCTGAAGAAACTGAATAGAAGAAATAGGCATGATGCAAACAATTCAATTTAATAATCCCAAAGATATTTAAGAAGAAACTGCATCCATAAAAGATAGAGTGCTATGAAAATATAATTATTGAAATATAAATATGAAAAAATACACCAACATGGAAAGCAAAAAGACAGAGATGGATATAATGTGAGAGAAAAATTGAAAGACATAGAAGATTAATCAGGTCCAATATCCATCTCACAGAAGTCCAAAGAGACAGAACCAAGAAAAAGGAAGGGAGAAAAGCATCAAATAAATATTTCTAAGGGCTTTACTGCTGAAAAGCCCACCAAGTACTGAGCAAGATGATTCTAAAAATCCAATTTTTTTATATATCCTCATGTATTTTTAGAATATGGACTAAGAGTAGTTTCTAAAATCACCACTTCAGGAAAGAGTTTATCAACAAAGGATTGATAATCCTCTCAATAACAACTCTGAATGATAGAAGACAGTGGAGTAATTCCTCCAAATTTTTAAGTAAAGTTATTTTGAACCCAAAGCCAGCCAAATGAGAAGACAAAATAAAGGTATTTGCAACCTGCAAAGATCCAGATGTTCTACTTGAAAAAAATCGCCTGGGGATATACTCCAGAAAAGCAAACAAATAAGAAGATGCCTGTATAAATAACTGAAGACCAGCCAAATGAGGACAAGCAAAGGTTATTTATTCAGAACTTACAAATGAGTCAGCCACCATCACCTGTGTTTGGCAGACTCATACAAGCAGAGGCACGGGAAAGTTTTATAGTGGAAAAAAGGAAGGCTTCAGGTACACCCTGATTGGAAGTTGTTGGCATGGGGAAGCTGCAGGCAGTCTAACTAGAAGCAGGGCATCCTATGTGGTTGGCTGGGGAGCATGTTTGGCTTTCACTGGTTGGTCCTAAGTTTCAAGCAGAGACAAGAATTAGGGAAACTGTAAGATATTAATCATGTCCTGGCTGTGTGGGGACTATTGTTACAGCAGTTGTTTGGCTTCCCGGGCTGGTTGCTCGAGATAATAGTCTGACTTTCTACAAGTCTGACTTCCTACAAGGCTGACTTCTGGGCTGGTTACTATAGTTAATAGGTTGGTGTCCTAGGTTGGTTGCTTACAGATTTGGATCAGAGTTCAGTTTTTTTAATATCTTCTGGCCATTGTTCATTTGTATATCCAATCTCTCAAACTTAAGAAAGACACGAGACCTGGCAAATAGTGGAACTAAGTCAGGATTGCACTGAAAAGGCCCAGAAAGAAGTCTTCCAACTTGGCCATTCTACAAGTAGCATAATTAAGAAGTTGGCCATTCTTACTAATATAATGAGAAGTATATATTACTTCAGTCAACAAGAGACATATACAATTAGAAATTCCAGGATGAGAGCCATATTCCAAATATAAGATAAATAAAAAGTAGTTATTATTTTCAAGAACTGATAGAGTAGGGATCCATTTGACCTTGATACTTGGAACAACTTCCTTTGAGCAGCCATGATTTAGTCACATAGGATTACATCTCCTTTATAGATCCACACACTCCACTGATTCTACAGTGACTAATATTTATATTATAATTTGTGGGAGTTATGTATTGATTTTCAATTGCTTATATATAAACAAATCATGAGAGGACTAATTATGGTTACAGTATGAAATATACATGATCCACCCTTTGACAAAGTAAAAGTAAAGTTAGCACTGACCAATATTGGGAGGAGGAGCAGGAAGAAGGAAATGTGGAACTAATTTCCTCATGTTACACAGTGGAGAAACAAGAGGTACTGATGAAGTTAATAAATCAAGGAATGAAAGTTTAAGCACCTTATTTTAAATCATAGAGGAAATAAATAGAGGAATAAAAATATAACAAAACTTGGCAGGAAGAAGTTAGGGGAAGATGCATGCCTCATCTATCATAGCAGGGAGTCAATAGCTACTGCTTCAAGTTGATGAATCAAGAAATAGAAATGTAAGCATATTATCTGCGTTGTGGGCAAAACCACCACTGCATTCCCCAAAACAAAAGTCAAGCAACGGAGGACAAGAAGTTTCATGTTGTGTCACACCTTTCTGTACTATTTTAACTGCTATTTCCCTGGGCATACATGGTTAATATTCCTTTCTTTCTTTTAAACTTAAAAGAAGTCAGGATTCAGAAGCAATGCTGGAGTACTGCCACAGGGCTAACATCCTTTTCCTGCCCCCTAAAACAACCCCGGCTTTATTGTTTCACTCAGCCTCACCCGGGCTGTGATTTAATCTGCATTTTCTCAAACTTACTTCCCTGCAGACTCAGAAGAGAAATTTCATACATATGTACCATGTAGATGAGAAGACACTGATTCCTTCCTTTAGTGACTATTTATAGAGTACCTACTATGTGCTGGGTCCTAAGATTCAGGAGTGAACAAAACAGACAAAGTCTCCAACCTCAAGGAAAGTATTTATATTCTTGCAAGCAAGCAGACACAAAACAAGGAAAACCCCTCCTTCACCTGAGAGGCAAGAACACTGGCTTTGGAACTAAGCAAACCTAGTCCACATCTCTGATATCAATTAAAGACCCTGTGCCAATGACTAGACCTCTCTGAGCCCCAGTGTCCCCAACTGTCAGGGCCACCTGTCAGGGTTGTTGAAATAGTAAGAATGTATTCCAGCTCCCAAGGGGATTTACACAGATGCAAAGTGAGTTTATTTTTTGTGTGTGTGTATTTTTTCTAATAAAATAGAAAGGAAATATATAATTAATTAAAATTTCAAAGCCCTTTGAGAGGGGCTTATAACAATATGTGTCAATTTACTTCTGCTTTAATATGAGCCCAAAAAGTGGAGAAAATCCAGATTAAAATATACTCGAGAGATGTTTAGACTTTGAGCCTTTTGGTGTTGACAACTTTGAAAGTCAGTAGAATAATCTTCATTCAGGAAAGACCCTATTTCCCAAAATGTGTTAGGGGAAAAGATGTGCAACAAATGACCTATAGACAAATAGTAGGAAAACAGCCTACTATTGCTCTCTTTTAAGAAGTCACTTGGAAAGTAACAAACTGTTCAACCCACAGCTTCCCAGCTTACTCCACCATGGAAATCTTCCATCTACTCTTGGCCCCACCCCACCTGAGCATCCCCTGTTCACCCTAATTCTGCTGAGCTAGTGCTGAAGAAGAGGGCTTGCTGATTCTGTTTAGCTGAAGCCAAAGCTACTAGTCTTCATGAGTTCTCTCACACTAAAAATAGTTCACCAGACTTGCTTGAGCAGGGCCATGTGGCCAACTGCAGATCTCACCATGAATAACCGGATTCTTTCCTACAAGTCCTTAATAGCCTGTAGGTGGCACGCAAGTGGCAGCAGAATCTATCTGAGCCCAGGGCCAACTTGTGCAGCCTGTGAACCCTCCTGAGGGCGCAGCAGAAAGAGAAACAGGCCCCTCTGGGCTCCTGCCATCCTGCCAGGTTCAGCAGTGACCTTGAAACATCATTAATCTTTTGGTCTAACCAGAGCTGGGAAATCTATCCCCAAAACACCTGTTCCTCAAATAGCCAACTCACGCTGCAAACATCCTGGAACCCATTCCACAGACAGGTGTAAGGCAGCAGCTTCCAAAGATGCCACTGAATACGCCCCATCCCACATCTCTTTGGCCACCTTCCCCTGCTCCCCACCCGCTCGCATCACACAACTCCCTCACACAGGAAACCACCCCTTGGCTTCTCATACATGCAAAAAAAAAAAGCTGTCCTTGGGACCCACTGGCTTGCCAAAAAGAGTCTTGGAGACAAAACTGCTGCCGGGAAAAACTAGCAAATCAAATGACATGACTGGCATTTCCTTCTGTCTCCATGACATCTTCATTTTTAGCAGAGAGTAGAGTTCGGATAACACTGACAGCTGCTGATCCTCCTGCAGGAGGCCTGAAGCCCATCGTCCCTCCAAATGGCAAGCTCTGTTGCTCCCTCCTCCTACCCGATGTGGGCTGTCACCTGAAGCTTTGCCTGGCTTTGTTCCCCTCCACAGACACACTCACTAACAGCAAGGCTTGTGTTCTGCCTGACATTCACAACCTACTCTGTTCAAACTACATCAAGGAGTTAGACAGTGATGCAAAGTGGAAGGTGGAGGAACAGACGACTCCCTGCTGGGGGTGTTCTGAGCATGAAAAGTCCTCTTCCCTCCAGAACATTCTCTCCCACCAGCTATAAGTGCCTCAAATATTAGAGTAAGAGTTTCATTCCTTTGGCCGAAAGCAGAGACAGTAAGAGGGAGGTACACGGCATGTCCTACGGCTCCTCCTCAGTGTTGGTGGCAGGCGTCCTACACGACCCAGGAATTCTTTCCTGCTGCATCCTGACTGCACCCCGTTCATTCTCAACCGAGGCAGTCACTACCTTACTAAACTTCCCATGAGGTTTTAAGCCCACTAAATATACCTTTCCCTTCCATATTTTTGGATTAAATTTTTAAAATTTAAATAATTTAGAGTAATTCATTAAAAATTATGCTGGGGAAATACAGATAAAAATGGAAGCAAAAATATTAGATGGACTTTACACTATTCCCTCCCCTTTGCTGGGATTGAAAATTCTATAATGAAAATTTTAATGAAAATACATGTATGCGCGTGTGCGCGCGCGCGCGCGCGCACACACACACACACACACACACACACTCCTTCCTAATTACCCATTTTTACTTGATATCACTTTAAACAGTTACTGACAATTTCAGTTATAATGTGAACAACCTGAGTAGTTTTTGTATCATTTTTGAGAGTATATGTTGATAGCAAAAGAACAGAAAAATAGCTGAACTCTGAATGGACAGGAGAAAGGCCAACAGTTGAGGTGGGGTGGTCGGGGAAGAGAGGCAAACCTATTTGAGATGCTAGAGTCCCTAAAAAGATGGAAACGTGCTTCCTTACAAACTGTTAAGGCTGGTGCTATTTAAGAACAATCACAATGAGGTCAGGAAGTTTGGTGAAGAAACTAAATGGCCATTTTTTCTGCCATTGTTGATTTCTAAAGCTTTATCTTCAGTGTCATCCACCTTTGCTTTTTGCATCAACCAGCTTGAGTGTTGGAGGCTAAGGTTTTACTTTGAGGTATGACCTTTAAAAATTTGTGGTTAGCCTACCCGCTGTTTCAATTGACCCAGTCTTTAAGTTAATGACTTTATTCTTTTCTCTGATCCCAAGGATCTGGTCTCATTCTCTAGAAAATTTAGAAGACTTCACTTGTCCACAATTTATTGAACTCTTCTAGTTCAAGCTCCTCAGATGAAACCACCTTTCAAAATATTGTGAGGTGAGAGAAGTTGGTCTTCTCAGTCCATGAACCCAATAGCTCCTCCTCCTATTATGGCTCCCTCTAAACCTTGTTTAAAAAAAAAAATCAATAAAGGTAAAGGTCAAATATATGGTGACGGAAGGAAATTTAACTTTGGGTGGTGAACCCAAAATGCAATATACATATGACATATTGGACTGTACACATGTTACCACAATAAATGTAATTTTACAAAATCAATTAAAAAAAAAACAATTCTGCTATAAGAACATCAATTCTTAAAGCATTCAGCAATCAGTGTCTGGTTAAATAAATTGGAGTTATCCACACAATGGAATATCTATGCAACTGTCAAAAAGGATGTATTAGATCCATAGGAGCTAATATGAGATGATCTTCAAGATATACTCTTTAGAGTGTGGTGAAAATCCAATTGCCCTATGAGCCTGAAAGGACAAATTTCATTCATTCTTGCATAGAGAGGAAGTCTTACCAGTTAAATCAGGAGAAGTGATCACTGACAAAGCCTACCCCACAGCAGAAAGCCAAAAGGTGAGCACAGTGGGATGGCAGAGTTTGAAATAGCATTGTGCTTTGTTCTAGGAAAAACTAAAGCTATTCTCCTCAGCATGGACACCTGACAGACAGCAGCTAAAAGAAACAAAGTTAGGCATGATTTTTGCATATTTACGTCTGCTTTTTGTGGATGGAAAGCAGTTACCTTAAGATCCAAACCTGCAAGTTTTAAGTCTCTGAGCATCAGGATTCACTTTATTTTCTTCTTTTTACACCTGAGTATTTAATAAAGATCTTCGAAAATGCCAGGAGATTTGATGCTAGAGACAAAGAAAGAAAGGGGGTGTATTCTCTGAGTTTAAATTTCAAAGTGGAAGTTTTCTGCCCTCAGGCAGGGTAAGTCAAGTAAGTATGACAATACAGAACAGAAGGTGAAGCTCCAGGAGTCAAGATCTTTCTGTTCACACACCCATCCAGATATTTTCTTTTTATAACTCTTCTCTAATGAAAGTTTGAGGTACCTTAGCAGGGTGTGAAGGCCACACATATTCTCTGATCCTAGGCTGGGCAAATGTAAAATAAAGGCTACATTTCCCAACCTCCCTTATCAGTTATGGCTAAGTAAGTCTTGGACAAAGAAAAGTAAAAGGATATTGCTAGTGTGATTTCTGGGCAGAGCCCTTAAAGAGAAAGATTCTGACTCCTCCTCCTGCCTTTTTCCTGCTCCATGAATGTGAACATAATGGCTGGAGCTCAAGCAGCCATTTTGGACCATAGGTGGAAGTTTAATGTTGAAGATAGAGGGCAACCAGAAATAAGAAGCCTGGATCCTTGATGATTGAGAAACTGCCATGCCAGTTCAGGACAACCTACATTTACATGAGAAATAAACTTCAAGTTAGTTTAAGTCACCTTTGTATCGAATTTTCTATCACTCATAGCCAAGCTTAAACCTAGCTAATAGAGATAGAAAATCTTCTAAGTTCTTCTGTCTTAAAAGAGTCTAAGACCATTATCATATATGTGTGTGTAGGAATCTTTTCAGCATCCTGAAATAGCTCAGCAATCATTTTCGTGCTGCATGGGGCTGGAATAAGAGTACCAGAGAGTTCCAGAGATGGGTCATGCACCTCCACCTCTATTTCTGTAGAAAAAAAATCTCATTCCTGGAAGTATCCTAGAAACTCCATTCCCTTTTTCTCCAGCCCATCCCTGGGATGGCCAGGCTGCAGAATCTGAGGGAAGTAGGTAAGAAGGCTGCTTTATTTCAGAGCAGCTCCAATTAATTCCTTTAAGAATCTAAATGGCTAGATCAAGATAGTCCAATTATAGTGACCAGTGCTCCTCTGAGTCTTCAGGTCAGAACCTTAATTGCGATATTAGATTCCTTTTCCTCCCAGGTTTAACCTAGCCTAAGCTAAATTTGAGCAACATTTAATCAGAACTGATTCTTCCTTTCAGATCTACTATCTCATGTAAAACCACTGCCAAGATACATGTTTTCATGAAAGGTCTAACAGAAAAGACCATCATCATTCTCAAGGTTGAACCCATGGGTACAATAGAAACTGAAAGCCAAGATTCCTCCCAACAAGCAGGGATTTTGTTGTAAAAGATGGATGCACCAATGTCTGATTACAAAATTCAAAAAGAAATCATTTTGGTTGTTGAGACTTCATAGTGGTATTAAGAAAAAGAAGTCATTTTACATACTCCCAAGAATAAGCAAAAGAGAAAGGGGAACACAAAGCAGCTTTTGGGGGTGATTGGAACAGTTCTGTGCCCTGATATGTGTTCGTGGTGGTTTCACAAATTTACATACATGTTAAAACTCATAGAACTATAAATCAAAACAAAAAATTCAAGCTTATTGAATGATAGTTTTTCAATTAAATTAAATTAAGCAGTTGAAAAATAAACAGACCCATAGGCGAGTTCATGAAGAAACTAACAGCAAATGTGTCTAGACTGCCAGCATCTAGGCACCAGGATCGTGCTCTGCCTCTCACACAGAGGACACTGTATCACTTGGAGATGGCCGCAGGGATGAGCTTTTAGATCACAGAGTACCAAGCCACTGGTGGAAGGACAGTGGGACAGTAACTATTCACAAAAGCTATCACATCTTACAGAGAAGCATTCTCTGTGCATGGTCATTCACAGACCTCCAATGTGTGCAAAATAGAGCACCTTGCAAAAGAGAAAATGCTTAGCTAGCTCAACCTGACTGGTTAATCAGAAAAGTTACCACCACCAAAACAAAACAAAACAAAAGCAAAAACAAAAAAGCTCTATGTACGATGTAAGCATCACAGCCTTCTCTACAGAAAGCTGCACAAGCACAAAACTTCCTTCCTTCCTAGAGACTTCCAATGGCTCACAGAAACCCAGAACAAGTCTTGGAGCTGGGAAGGAGGTTGGCGCACAGGGAAGAGAGCCAAAAATGAGATTAAATTTCCCGCCAGCACAGTACAATGGGAACACAGAGTCAGAACCAGGTGAATTTATAAGCAAGTACAGAATTTGAGATTTCTTACTCATCTGAGCTTGGGGACTAATATTGGTGGCTGTCATGTCAACAAAACTCACACACTGGTCACTTTCCATGACTAAGTAGTATTCCTTCTCCTCCCCACTCCCTTCCTCCAGCAGTGACAGGGATGCCATCTGTGCCCCACGCCACTTCCCTACAGCCCACCTGGGCTTTCTTCAGCTGCAGCTGAGACAAAGTTTCCATGCATCGGGCAGGGAACTTTTTCAAGTACCCTCCTTGTCTCTGCTTGACAACCTCAGGACTTTTTTCTAGATCCCAGTCGTTAAGAGCAGCCTGAAGGTAAGAGATAACACCCCAAAGGTCAAACCTCGACCAACAAGGTTGGAGTCTGTGGATAAATGCATCCGGTCCCCCTTCACAGGGGGACAATTCTGAGCAAGTCCTCATCAGGATGAGCCCAGCTGCCCACTGTGGTAACCCTAAGATCTATAACTAGACGTTTTCCTCCTTCTTCCCTGCCCCACGCGCATCTTTTTTCTCGGATCACAACCAAAAAACTGCTTCCCAATCTTTGTTTTAGGCTCCTTTTTTCAGCAACCCTAACTAGACAAATGGCTAAATTATGGCCCTCTATTCCATCTCACGCATTCTGTGAGGCCCTAGAGCCAGCTCCTGGAACATAATTGTACATTTTCATCTACTGTCAATGGCTGAAAAAACTTAAATCTCCTAATGTCAGTATATGAGCTAAGATGTTTTGGCTGTTTCTAATGAGAAAGCTGCAACTACCTTCCCTTTGGCTCAGTTGCCTTTAACTATTGCATGACTCTTACCCCAGCCCAAGACGCCCTGACAGTTTTGGTCTTCTGCCCCCATTTGTGTAATGAGCCCCAGGAGGCTGGTGCTCTAAGCATATTGCTGCCAGCTAGAGGGCTTGCAACTTCTTCTCTAATTAGGAAGGTGAAAGGGCTGTGCAGAGGAGGCTCTGCTTCTGCATCTGACACCAGCTTTGCACCAGGTGGCATATACTTCTCCTCCTCCCTCATCAGTCTGTTCAAGCCCATTGCCTTCCAGCCACAACTGCTCAGGTTAAGATGCATCAAGATGGAAAGTTGCCACTTGATTAAGATAAAAATAAATTAATCCAAATATATAACACATTCCTTTTTTGAACAGATGGCCAGGGAGCTTGCCTCATAACATTGAACATCAAAAATGAATCAGAGGCTCATCTTCTTGCATAATCAAGAATTTGCTCACTGTTTGTAGTACAACCAGGCAGAGTTGGAGATGCCAGAGGCAAAGGTGAGAAACAACAAGAGAAACCACTGACTCCATTGTGAGCTTCTCCTCAGCCTCGTCCTCAGTCTGTCAGGGATACTAGTCTACATCACATGTTATGTCAGGGTGTACGTGGGGACGGAATGGGGGACACAGGGGAGACAAGAGCGTGTAGATTAAAGAAAGATATGTCAGCTCGCCCTTTCAAGGGGGCCTGCAGCTGCCCTTTGTCAGACTGTACCTGTTGACATTTTTTCCAAAGAAAAAGTATTCCAGCCACGTCACGTTTTTTATCTCCTAGAGCTGTCCTAGTCCAGACATTGTCGCTTCACTCCAGTTACAACATTAGGCACATTGCATTACGATTTGTTTGTTTACCTGTCTTAGCTCCCTTGCACCATTTGAAGGCAAGGACCATTTCTTACATGACTTGATATCACAGAGCCTAGTAAAGAATTAAATAAATGTTCGATGAATGAATAAATAAAAATAATCAGAATTATTGGAAGAGCCATTCCATTGGTCTATTTTCCTGCATTCTCTTTGCTCTATTCTGCATGGCCACTAGTTTAAATCCTTCAAAAACATTCAATGAGAGAAACCTATAGGTGCTATGAAATTATCTCCAAGATGTATGGTGAGATTAAAAAAAAGATTCGGAACAATATATGTACAGTACATGTGTAATTGATTTAAAAGAAGAGGAAGAACATGTGTATATGTATATATGGCTTATATATTCCTAAATATTTCCAAGATATGTAAGAAAATGAAAAAACGGTTGACTCTGAGGAGGTGGAGCTAGGAGCTGGGGACCTTGCTTTTTCTTACATATCCCTCTGCACTCTGAATTTTTACATTCACATATATATTTCTACTTTTTCAATTCAAATAACCAGTTAATAATAATTTCAAGACTTGCTGGTTAAATTACTCTTTTGCTCAAAAATATTCATGAACTACAGATTTCTTATACGTCAATTAATCTCATAAGTCAACCTAACGTTCTAACCAGTCCTGATTAAAACCCTCTGCAGACTGTCTCACTAGTAAACTAGGCTCTATGCTATGGGATCATTTCTGTTAGTCATCAGAGCTGTTCACAAATATCTCAGTTCTCCTCCAGGCGCATGGCAACATTGCTCTTCTCTGCCTCTTCTAAAGTTCAGTGTGGTCATGGATCATGCCTCTAATGGGTGGGAACAGAAAATGGAACTGTTAGGAGCTTGTAGCAGGCACCTCCAAAATGGTTCCTGATGTTCTTCGCCTCTTGGCATTTTCACACTTGTGTCTCTCCCTTTGAAAGTGGACTGAACCTAGTGACTTGCTTCTAATGAATAGAATATGGCAAATATAATGAGCTATCACTTCTAAGATTAAGTAATAAAAGACAATGGCTTCTGTCTTGCTGACTGTGTTTCTCTCTCTCTCTCTCTCTCTCTCTCTCTCTCTCTCTCTCTCTCTCTCTTTCTTTCTCTCCCTCTCTTTCTCTCTTGCTTGCCCTGGCGAAGAAAGCCACCACTAAGAAACTAAAGATGGCCTCTGGCCTCAGCCGCAACAACCATGTGAGTGAGCCTGGAAGTGGATCCTGGCCCAGTTAAACCTTGAGATGACTGCAGCCCCAGCTGACACCTTGACTGTAGTCTGATGAGAGATCCTGAGCTGAAAGATCCAGTTAAGGTCAGAAACGATGACATAATAAATGCATGTTGGGGGGGGGGGAGGCGATTTGTTATGCAGCAAACGATAACTAACATAGAGCCACTGCACCATTCCCTTCCCCCTGCTATGGTGATCCTGAAAGAAAAGGAGGAGATGCACCTCATCCTTGAGTGGCTATGATGAGCAGAGTTCCCCACCAACCCACAGCGAACAAGTAGGGTGAACAAACTCTAAACCTGAATCCATTCAGGCTGTTTGTTACTATAGCACAACTTAGTCCATCCTCACTAATGCATCATGTATGTGAAAGCACTGTGCAACTTTAAAGTACAGTCCAAATGTAAAGTGTGACCAGTATCACCTTAACCTTCATGTTCTTCTATCCTGACCTTTGGGCCCATCTCTCCTTTCCAGCTGTTCATATCTACCATTCTTCAATCTGATCTTTCCCACAAACTACTAACAACCCCAAGCTATAGCTATCTTTCCTTCTATCCTGAGCACTAATCACCCCCATACTTCTCTTCCTATCACTTGTTATAAAAATAACTAATTATGTGTGTATCTATTTATTCAGTGTCTATCATCCTAATAGAATATAAATTCCATGAAAACAGGAATCCTATTGGTTTTACTTATTTATTTATCATTCATTTAATTTTATTTATCATTATATTCCCAGCACCTGGTACAATACCTAAACAAACATTTAAATAAATATTTAAATGAATGAACAAATTCACACACACTTATCCTCCTCTGTATACTCATTTTGACACAATTATAGACTATTTTATTAGTGATTTTCACATTTCACATGTTTATGAATTGCATCTCTCAAGTACAATCTGAACCCCTGAAACATGAACTGCACCTTTGCTTGGCCAGTACCCCCTGCATGGTAACACAGTATGCCTGAGACATAGTATATAGCCTAGTACAGTGCGTGCTCATGGTTGGAACATGAAATTAATAATGTATCATGTGCTCAACAAATTACTGATGAATAAATTAACATAAAACAAGTGTTTATTGATATAATGGTATAAATACATTCTTAAGGAAATAATAGAGCAAATGAGTGAGGAATATGAGTTGACAGCAGGCAAGAAAGGCTTTCTGCAGGAGAGCTTGGGTACGAATTTGTTAGGGGTCAGAGGAATGATCTCACATTTAATGGGTACTGTGCCAGGCACCAGGCTAAACGCTGTGCATGTATCATTTTGTTTCACCTTCAAATCAGCCCTACATCATAGTTCTTCTATCCACACTTTCAAATGAGAAAACTGAGGCTCAGAGAGGTTAAGTGATTTGCCCAAGTCACAGAGTTAACAAATGGCAGAAGGAACAACGAACCCAAATCTGCCTCTCTCCAATACTCATCTTTTTCGACCATGTCAGAACATAACTTTGGATTAAGCCTCACTCTGCCATTTACTGACTATATGGCCTTGGGCAATTTGCTGAACCTTCTTGCTTCAGTTTCTAAGTGGGGGTTAATCACAGTAATTACTTCACAGGATTGTTGTGAGCATTAAATGAGATACATGTAAAATGCTTTGAATAGTTCCTGGATCAAGGTAGGTACTAATAAATGTTAGTCATTGTTATAATTTTTTTTTTAATGGATTGCAGGGGAAAAAATTTTTCCTTCCCAAGAATCAAACTTCTATTCATGCTCCCTTCATTGACATCTACTTTTATTTGGTATTCCTACAGCCTGAGTTTTAGGATTGCAAAAAAAAGGAAGCTTCGGGGACATAAAAAGCCATGTGAGAAACTCAAGAACAGACTGCATCTCGCTGCCCCCTAGCCACCCACTCACTTCTTGCCCATGCCACACATTACCCTCCTTAGCTTAGTTCACAGCACTAACTCAAGGAGTAGCCAATTCTGACAGATTCTCAAACAGCACCAACTATAAAATTTGCAGGCCTTTTGCAAAAAAAAAGGTGGGGTACCTTTTTCAAAAAGTAAGACTCTCAAGATAGAGTAGCGCATTAAACCAAACACAGGGCTCTGCTGCGCATGGGGCCTGTACAACCAGGTCACACCCCCATGAAGCTGTCCCTGTCCTCAAACCTCTCCAGAGGGGCCAAAATGGCTGGAAGAGCCGGAGAGAAATAAGCCAGCCACCTCCCACCTTGGCTTCTCCACCAGACAAACCCTGATGCCCAAAACTCTTTACTGCAAATTAACTCAATATTTTGATTAAAAACCATGATAAACTTGAGTGCAACAAAAGAAGAAATTGATGTTTTAATATAACTCATTAGAGCACCTTTATTAACTCCAGAAATAGAAAGAGCATTTAAAATAGAAAGATTAGTTTAAAATCAACACTGCACTGGTAAGGGCGGCCACAATTTCAGGAACATTAATTGCTGGGTTGTCTCATTACTGATTAAATAAGAAATCTCAAATACCATTAGACAATTGTGATTAAATATATGTCATTCTAATTGAATGTGTGGTTTATTGCCTTCCACTGAATCAGCAGGTCACCTTCTTGTTTTGTGCATTTGGAAAGGGCACACCTATGCAATGACAACACACAGCCATTATTTCTCAGACAGCCCTGAAACCCTCAGAGTTGTAGCCTAAAATATGGCTGTATTTGCAGAGTGGGGAGGAGTGTGCCATACAATAGGGAACCTGAGATGATGAAAATAAATCCCACTTAATGTCACGGCTGGGCACTTTTCCCTCTCATCTCATTACCTGGCTCTGGGTTTTCTGATGCTGGAGTTGCTGGCAGTCCCTCTGGTTTTGGAGTTATTTGAGGACTAGGGGGAATTGAACTCTCTTCTTGCCTCAAAGAGGAAGCTCCAAGTCCTTGAAACTGGATCTGGCTGGGATCATGGGGAAATGAAAAGCCTTTAGCCTAATCTACCCCTCACTTCTACTAAGGAGCCTGGGCAGAAGAGTCTTCTAAGGCCCATTATTTTTGATTTCCCAAGGGCAAGGATACAAAATTAATTTTGTCATCACTCTGACTGGTTTTTGCTACCCACTATCCCATGGGACATAAGCTATAATCTCCCCACCCTTCTCTTTAGTTTCCTTGAATTAAGAGCCATGGTGAAGTGGGGCAAGCATCTGGCCATGTGCCCATGAGCTCTATCACTCCACATTGCAAGAGACAGGACAGAACCAGTCCAAGGCCCACTCCAAAGGGTTATGCAGCAGGCAAGTTGTTCTTAGTAGCCTTTTGTTTGTTGCATACACACACACACACACACACACACACACACACACACACACACAGAGTTACAATGATCTTCTAAACTCCATATGGGTCACATCACTACTCTGCTTCAGGCGAAAGTTAGATTCGTCCTATTAGCTGACCTTCGCGGCCCTTCACCACCTGGTTCAACCTCCTTCTCCCATCTGATCTCCCACTGAAATCCTTCACCAGTGCAGACTCTCCATAGACCCCACAAAGTGTCACCTCTGTGTCTTTTCTTAGCCATTTGCTCTTCCAGGAACGTTCGTGTACCATTACTGGGACATCACTTGAGAGTCATGCTTCCTCTGAGTCACTGGAAAGTTAATAAGAGAATTTCTCCCCACCATTATTCCTAAATTCCAGGCTCCCCTACCACCAGGGGGCAGTCGACATGCATTTATATTTCAGCTCAAAGGAGGAGAAAGAAGGGCTCTGCTCAAATGCAGCCTGTTGGTGAGGGCTGAGATTTTGAAGGCTGGTGACAGTGTGGTGCCAGGGAAAATGCAGGCACCAAGCCCTGGCCTTGGCAGCTACAGTATGGTGTAGTGAGATTGGTGCCACCCGCAAAGCTGCTCATCATCTGGGGGACAGGCTGGTCTGGACAGGAAGCTGGGGAAAGATTGGTTCAGGAGGCAGCACAGTGCTAGACAGATGGTGAAAGGCATGCTTGTGAGAGCAGCCTCAGCTCCCTGCAGAGCTGAAACCACAAACTGAGGCCCATATCAGTTCTGGGGTTCCCAGAAGACCACGGGGGAAAGGGGTTGCCCCAAATAATGACAGGTTTTTAGACTTCTCGTCTAGTTTGGATAGCAGTGACTCAGAGAGAGAGTTGATCTGATTAGATGCTTGTACTTAAATGTCATGGAGCATCTCATACCAGATACTCTCTTCCCCTCCTTGCCCACGTGAGGCTTCTTCATCTCCCCTGTGAAGTCTTCCACCGCTGCTCCCAAAGCAGCCTCATGTCCATGCTGACCATGCCGTGTGCCATCAAGTGTGTATTAGTATCTCCTAGGCTAAACTAAGCCCATTCTTGTACCCCCAGTCCTTAGCAGCATGCCTGGCACATATACGTGCTCAGTAAATATTGAAAGCAGAACAAAAAGGGAGAGAAAGCAGGAAGATCAGGCTGCCCAGATATACCACCAAGCTACCTCCTACACATCACCAAACCAAGCCCTCTCCAAACCCCCCACCACCTCCTCCAGGCCCTGGCACTTGTGCCTATAACACTCCAGTACCTATTACCATAGTTGACTCACTGAGAGGTAGTAAAATATACTGGTCACATGCTCTACCTCTGGATCCAGCTCCTCTGGATTCAAATCCTAGCTCTGCCACTTATTAGCTGTGAGACTTAGGTAAATTATTGAACCTCTCTGTGCTTTATCTATGGTAATGGATATAATAGCACCTATTTCAAGAGTTATTGTGAAGGTTAAATGAATAGATCATGTAAAATATTTAGAAGGAGTGGCATGTAGTAAATGCTATCTTATTATTGCATTATGATTATCTACGTAAAAACTTGTCTCCCACTAAACCAGGAGGGTAAGAACTGTGTTTAATTTATTTTTATATATCCTTTACTTAACACAACCCCTAGCCTGGCTTGGAATAAGCATCAATAAACAATTGATGGATAAATAAATGAATGATACAGATGTTTAGGGCAGAATGTAGTGCTACAGCAAGCCTATGGAAAAGAGGGCCCCAAAAGCTATGGATGGTGTCCGCTTTAAGACTACTTGGCAAGGGGCAAACAAGTTTGCAGTGGCCTGAGAGAGCCGGGCCCAATATCTAGAAATACTGGGGCCCCCGTGGAGGATTTACAGGCCTGAAAGTCTCAGGATTAAGATGGTAAAATCTTAGAAAGGGATATAGACAGAAAGAGCTGCCTTTCCCCTCCCCTTTCCTCCTGTTCTGCATTCATGTCCCTCTCCTCTTTCCTCTTTGTCCAGCTAGCTACCTCTTCTTCCCCTCCCATACTCAGGAAGAGCAAGATCTAATAAGGCAAACAAGGGTCAATCACAGACGGAAAGGTATATACTAAAATCCTCTTGTTGCTTCATTCAGCCACCCCTCCCAGCTGCCATTTCTGTGGGCAGAGAAGCCATCAGCACTTCATGCAGCCTGAAATAAATGATGAGGGAAGTACAATCACCTGATTGACAGCCTGCCCGCTAGATGCCAACACAGGAAGGCTTTCTTTTCTATTTTATCAACTCTTCTTTGATACAAAACAAAAATCAATAACAGCTCACTTCAAATTTACAACATTCCCAGTTTGGAAGTCCAACTTTTAAATTGCTTTTAAATATGCTGTCCTAACTCAGGCCTCAGATCTGGAGCACAGAATCCCTCCACGAAGTCTATGAACAGCCAGGAGTGAGTCCATGGGAAGCAAAAGCTCCATCAACCTCTAAGAGGAGTTTCTCTTTATTAGAATTTGTAGTCAAAGACCCAAGCCAGCTCTGGAATCTTATTTCATTTTCGCTGTGCATTTCGCAGGCCGGTAGGTGTGACAAATTGTTTTATCTTTGTCTAACCTTTGTGGGACCCATGCTTGCTTCAGGGTTTAACTTTCATATACAGCTTCAGTTTAAGAGCAAAGTGGTTGTCCTAAAATGTCAGATTGTAAAATGTTGAGTCATTCACCAAGAAGAGGCTGGTCCTGAGTGAAAATCGGAATCACTGGGGCAGACAGACTAATGTCACATATCTTCAGTCTAAATAGAGGGAGATGGAGTTTAAGTTCAGATCAAATTTAGAAGGTGGTTCTGAGCTCCAAGGAGACTATTTGCTCTGAAAGACAAGAATGAATCATATACAAGGATCAAGCTTCAGCTAAAATATTGTTATTTCTAATGGTACACATAGTGGCATAGATGTGACATTCAACATTTTATGTGCTTAACAGCTGACTAAGCTATACTAAAGGAGACAAAACTATGAAGACAACCAAGCCAACGCAGTTAGAGGTAATGTTATTTTTGCTTTATAATTGTTTTGTCTTTATAATTATTTTAGGCAGAATCACTAATGAATCCTAAAACCAGTGGGTAATCAAGATATTTACAATGTATCTCTTTACAAATACATTATTATAAAAATACTTATTGATTTCAAAACTAAAAATAATAACTTTACAGTAGAGAAACCTGGCAGTCCCCACCTTAAACAAGAGGTCAAAGTTAACATTACTGGTATTAATACAAAAAGAATCATATGCCTCCTGATATAATGCTCTGAGAAGGACATAACATTGCTTCTGTGGTTTTCTTGCCAAAAATGCATAGCCTGAATTCAAATCACAAGGAAATATCACACAAACCCAAAGTAAGACCATTTTAGAAGATAACTGGCCAGTACTTTTAAAAAGTGAAAAGGTCACAAGAGAGGAATTAAAACTGTTGTTCCAGAAATAGGAGACTAAAGAGCCAGGACCATCAAACACAACGTGTGGTCCTGGATTGGATTCTGGACCTGAAAAGGGGCATGAGCGCAAAAATGGGCAAAATTTGAATTAAGCTCACACATTAGATAATAGTATTGTATCAATGCTAATTTCCTGGGTTTGATCATTTTACTTTTGGGTTATATAAGATGTTAATATTTGGAGAAATATGACGAGGGGTATATGGGAACTCTCTGTAGTATTTTTATAACGTTTTTCTTAATTCAGCTCAAAATTAATTCAGAATGAAAGTTAAAAAATAAATAAAACTTGAAGTGAATTAAAGGATCTCAATTTAACAATTAAGGATGGAAAAAGGGCACCCTTGTTCCACAAAGGCCCTACTCCACAGTCTCAGTGGAAAGTTTTTGGTAATTGTTGAAAATATAATAGTACTATCAAAAATATATGAAACCAGCTATGTAAATAATGAATCTTATATCATGGGCTTCCTTTTTCCTGTAGTGGTGTAAATCTGCAAATTTTTCATTGGAATGGACAACATGAGCTTTGAAGCTAAAAGGGCTAGTGTGGAGTAAAGCAGAACAGCTCTCTGTTTTCCCACAGAGCAAAATGAAGCCGGCCAACACCACCATCTGGAAGCCAGGGAACATTGGCTCAGCTTCTCTTAGCTCCGTGTCCTCCATAAAATGGATCCATCTTAGTGTCTGTGCTAAGAGGTGCGAAAGGGCAGAACGTGGCCGGGCAATGCTGCCACTGCTGCGCTGTAGCTTGCCGGGCTAGAGGGTATGGCGGCCCAGGGAACCAGTCTCACTCTGCTGGTCTCTGGCCCCAGTCTCCATGCCTCCTTCGAGGGTTTCCTCACCCTGCTGAGCAAGGCCTGGGATGAGCAAGGGTCCTTTACACCAGCGGTCCCCAACCTTTTTGGCACCAGGGACAGGTGCTCCTATGAGAATCTAATGCCTGAAGATCTGAGGGGGAGCTAAGGTGGTGATGGGGGAGCGGCTGCAGATACAAATGAAGCTTTGCTCTCTCTCGTTGCTCACCTCCTGCTGTGCAGCCCGATTCCTAACAGACCACAGACTGTTTGGTCCATGGCCCAGGGGTTGAGAACCCCTGCTCTACAAGAGCCAAACAAGCCCCACACTCACCATCACAGTCACATCATTTGGACTTTGAGCTGCCACCCCCTGCAGCCTCCCCAATCCACTTCCACTTCCATTAGCATGCCTCCCGCTGCCAGGATGCTGTACTAGAGGTGTGATTTACATTTTGCATCAACAACCTGGTTCCGCATGTGGCAAAAGCAGAGATTCATGACAAGCAGGCTACTGGGTCTGGAAGGAGATGAGGAGACTGGCAGGCTTCAGTCCCACAGAGCTCTTTATATGGAGACCGGGTAGGAACCTGCCAGGGTGCCCCCATTCCACCAGGAGAGCTCTCATTTATTCCCCATTCACCACGCTCACACCTGCTGCCACCAGCTCATTCTCAACCTCCCAGAGCACACACAAAAAACTGCTTTTCACTCTTGAGAAAGGCATAGAGGCCCACACTTCCTCCTGGCCTCACACTGCCTGGTTCACGGGGCGGGCCCAGGCAGGCAGCTTATGTTCGTATCTGCCAATTAAAGTCACTTTCTGACCTGGCTGTTTTGCTTCTTAGCCCCTGCTCCTTTTCACCAGCTTGTCCTTCGAGGGCAAATGGAGAGAGAGTGGCAAGGCTGCTTTCCAGCCCTGCAGGTGTCGCTCTCCCACTCCCCCAACAGCTAAGTCTGCAAGTGTTTGTGGAGGCCCTCTTGTCTGTCAAACAAGCTCCAACTGTTAAAAGGCATCTGCAAAAGGCTTCAAAGTCAGCAAGTCGGGATGCAAGTTCTGGCCCTAGAGCTTGCTAAACATGCATCCTTGATTGAGCCATTACCCTTTCTGATTTCAATCACCTCATCTGAGAAAATGATGGGTACCTTGCAGGGTTGTTCTGAGGCTCAAATGAGATGATGTCTACAAATCACCTAGTGCAGGTGTGGCCCACACCGGGCAGTCAGTAAATGTTTAGCTCCAACCTCCTTGAGAATGCATTCATTATTAATTGAACATACTAATCTCAGATGTGGGCACTTTACCTATACCATCTTGCATAATCTCATCGTAAACTTATCAGGTAACAACCTTCATTTCCTTACAGAGGTCAAGTAGTTTGCTCAAGGTCACACAGTCAGGCAGTGGCAGAGCCAGGACTCAATCCTTCTGATCCCAAACACTAGGCTTTTTGGTCTTCACAGCATTGGCTCCCTACTGCCTTGTCACACATCAGAATGGGCTGACATCAATGGGCAAGCGGGAGGCACCAGAGCCCAAAACCAGGAGCAGGTGCAGGAAGGAAACCTAGTCCAAGTTCCACATCTGCAGACCCCGAGGTGGAAGCTCAGAGTACAATCCCACAAACTGACGGAGCCTCTACCAGCCTGGTTTGGCCAATAGCACAGCTGGGGAACTAGTGAGATGACTGGTTAGTTGGTATTAGGGAAGTATGCCAGGACCAGCAACATCGCCTGGGGGCTTGTTAGAAATGCAGAACCTTAGGCACTCCCTGAACTCCTGGATCAGAACCTGATGCTTAACAGTATTCACAGGTGTTTCTTATGCACATGAAAGTTTGAGAAGCACTGGATCAGAAGGTAGCTGGTCCTCAGCCACTAGATGGGGGAAGGCATAGAACAGTGGTTCTCCATCGTGGCTGGATATTGAACCTGGCGAGCTTTTAAAATTCCAAATGTCAGCACCCCAGATCACTTAAGTCAGAAACTGTGGGGACAGGATGAAGGTATCAATGTTTAAAACTCCCAAGTTGGGCATAGGAATGTGGTTGTTAAGAGGAAAGAATCTGGAGTCCTTTTCAAATTCTGACATTTATTGACCATGTCACTTTGGGCACATCGCCTCATGTCTCTGAGCTCTAGAGTCCTCAACAGGAAAGCAGTGCCAATAACTATATCCAGTCCACAGGTTGTTTGTAAAGATCTGTGACTCGGGAACCATAAAAGTGCTCAAACTGCGAAGTGCTATAATGGTGGTACTTACTCATTTTGCTTTTCATGTCACATTTCTTCTGCAGATCAGAACCAAAGGAAATGAGGCCTGGTTTCTTTTGGTTTTGTCATTTAATTTAACCCTAATTCATCCTCACAAAGTCCCTAGAAGGTACAGAAGGAGAAAACCGTCCACTTGGTGCTTACTGGGTCTGCTGCCTTCCCCCTAGGATGTGACTCACTGAAGGAAGCGTAGAAAGAGCAACCAGGTCTGACCTCCCAAGCTTACAGTCTGACCAGTCAGCACTTTTAGCTCCAAAGTCTTGTCCGGGATGCTCATGGGCATACTTGTCATGTGGACTGGGATTAAGGGCACTACTTCAATCTCAACATGAAGTCTCTTCCCTTTGGCCAGATCAAGATGAGTCAACTGCAGACTAAGACAGGAAGGTCTGCTAGGAAGAACTGGGATGTGGAGGTCTGTATTCAAGTGTGAGCCTTCAGGAGGCTGAGGAGCAGGTCCAGCATGTTTATGCTTAACACCAGCTCTGCCTCTAACTTCCCATGCCATTAGATGAGTTATTTAACACTCTTTCTAAGTTCCTACCTCTCCTCTTATGTCATGCTACAAATCTCTATTAACCATCAGAATAGTTGAAAAGTTACAAATAGTCCATTCACTGTCAATTAATAAAGAATGCCTCATATTTAGAAATATTTGGTCATATTTAAAGCACTTGACAGGTGGTAAACCGAGTATTACTATCCCCATTTATAAATTTAAAGACTGAGGTTTCAGACTGTTGAGAAAACTGCCCAAAGTCTTGAAGTTTTATGTAAAAAGCAGTGTCAAGAATAAAATCTGACTTCTAATTCCTGAGCCAGTGCTCTCCCACACTGCTAACTTTAGCTAAATTCCATGAATGTATCCATGAGAAACACATTTCTATTTCTACCTTCACCCCCCTATCCCCCCAAAAAAAGCAATGAAGGCAAGTGTGCCATGTCCAGTTGTGACTGGACCTGCTTTAGAGTTAAAAGGAAAGTTTGGTTTCCAAATAAAGTCACTGCTAAAAAGAAAGTTTGCAAAATGTGGTTTCATATTAAAGAGTCTTTTTGATTAGAGGGGAGTGGGAACAATGCCAAGGAAAATAGAATGAGAGACAGCTGGAAATGCAGGTGTGCCGACTTATAAATTACTCAGCAACTCCTCACAAGAGCCCCCCAAGACCCACAGCTTAATGAGAAGACTGGTGCTCCATTCCACCCAAGTAACCCTTTGGCCTGAGAAGAGGATCATGGCCAGACACTCCAGCTCCCCTCAGGACAGGACCTAATGGGTTTTATTCCAAAGGCTAAGAGTACTAGACACCTTTAGAGAGTATGCCCACGTCACAGTGAGCCTCTTTCTCTGAGAACTGCCTCCCACCCCTTAGGTGGAACCAGCAGTCATGCTTGTACCTTCTATAAATACCTATAAATACCCAACCACAGTTGACTGGACCAGGTTGGTCACCTGACCCAAGCCAGGCCCATCACATTCTCTCACTCCCTGGAGTCTAAGACTCCAGAGAGAGACATCTATCCATCTGAGCTGAATTACTTGAATAGAGAAGAAAAACTCAGGAGCTATGAGGCACCCATTTTATCCCATGTACATGGAGAAGCAGACAAAGGCACATGTATATTTTGACTGGGTCTTTGTTTCTTTCAGAAGGGAGTAAGGGAAGAGAGTGAATGAAGGGTCTGGGTTTCTAATAGCTTCAGCTCCTAGTTCCAACTCTTAAAAGACTCAACTGTCCTTGGATTCTGTAGGACACTCCAACATCCCAATATATACTTTTTTCTTTCTCTTTTCCTTCTTTCTCTTCCACCCCTTCCCCGACTCCCATCTCTACTGGCTGTACTTGGTTTCTGTTACTAACAAAAGAACCTTTAATAAGACCCCAGGAAAAAAGAAATTACCCACAATTTGATGACTGACATGGCTACATGCTACCAAGAGAAGTCTTACCCTTGTCTCCACCAAAGTCCCATGGAATTTAGCAAAGTATCTAAAGAAAACTTCAGACCCAGTAGATGCATCAGAAAAGTGATTTAAAGCAAACAGAACATGATGAATAAGTAAAATGAACTAATTCCTAGACCTGATTTTAAAAAACAAATCAGATGATTTCATTTTAAAAAATAAAATCAATCCACTTAGAGTTTAAAATGACATCTGGCTAGATGCTCCTAAAGAAGTGTGTCTCTAAACTTCTCCCTAAATTACTTATGACATAGAAAAAAGACAAAAATTCACAGCAAATTCAGAAAAGAAGACTAACCAACAATCAGTTACCAGATTCTAGAAGAAATTTCTGTTCCCTAAGTAAAGCTAATGAAGCTAAGCTGCATGAAGACAGACAACCCATGCTTCATCTGGTAAAAGTGGATAGCCCCATCCACCTGAAAAAGGATAGAAAGACTTTGCCTTTTTCCTACTTTCTAACTCCAGCTCAGGGACCCAGGACCAAACCAAACTACTATGGGTACTACTCTTTGGATGGGCCAGAGAACTGTTCTGTCTCCCTCAATCTATCTACATCCATTCACAGAATACAATTCCTGGAAAACCACGGAGCAGGAAGTAGAAAAGGATTAGCAAGGGAACACCATATTTTGGAAGATATTTTTCCAACGTGTTGCTTCATAGGCAAGACAAAGGCAATTTATGCTGGTGAGATTTCATAGAGTCCATGAGTTCTCAATGATAGAGAACAGGCAGAAGAAGTAGGAGGAGATCCCACATTAGTTCAGCAGGGCTACACAGATGAATCCCACCATTTCTGGAAACTGTTGAGGAGCTGCGCACTTCAACTGGCCCCCCAGCCCAGGCCTAAAGGATAGGAAAGACAATCCACGCTTCCTCTCTGTTAGCAGGCACCAAGTCTCCAGAGCTCTACTTGCTTAAAGGTAAATAAAGGGGGGCCGGGGGAGTGGCAGGGGGTGGGGTGTGGGACCCTCGTGGGGTCTACAGAAAAACAACGCCACATACAGAAAAGAGAGAACCCAATACAGAAAAGAGAGAGAGAGAGAGAGAGAGAGAGAGAGCGCGCACCTCCGAAGATGATTTCCTATAGAAACCAGAAGAAAATTTAAGGAAATTGGCATCTATAATATGAAAAACATAATATGCCTCTATGGAGTTGAAACTAAAAATCATATGGGAAACAAGCTGAGATAAACTGATACCAGGATAAGCTTCAAAGACTGCCACCTGAGATGACATTTTAGGTTATTGCAAAAATGTTATGAGGGAGGGCTCCTTTGTTTATGCTAAGGCTAATTGTGCTTCTTTTAAAATAAAAAATGTGAGACAGACTTTTTAGGACACAAGAGACAGCAGTTAGTTAAAAAAACGGAGTTTTTAAAAATAATTCATCCAAAACAACATTAAACTATATTCAGTTATTATCCACTCAGGTGTCAATCTCTTGCTTGTGAGAGTTCTTCTTTTATCAGATGTCTCAACAAAAAAACCACACACTCACTGGGGAAAGATGGTATTCTGAAACTATTGGAGAGCAGGGGGCAGAAATAATGAGAATGTTAAAATCCAATAATAACTTCATTATCTCATTTGAGATAGCTTCATTGTCCAAGTTACCCTCTTTTTTGTAGCAACAGTAAATAACTAAGAAGGCAAACTTCAGGGCAGTTCTCATAGAAATTTTATAAGAATTTTGTGAGAATCTTTTAGAAAAGATAAATGCTGACTTCTATTGTTGTATAAATACACACGGCATTTGTATATTGAAGAAATATAATAAAAGTTGATCTGTCATTAACAAAACAACCCAAGGCAAATGTTTCCAGTGACCGAGAACAACTCTCCATCATTGGGCACCCAAGCCAATCAAAATTCTGCCACCTTCATCATGCAGCCCCCAAGACTGTTGTCATTTCTCAGCACTCAGTTAGGAAGTGGGAAAAAGCATGGAAGAAAGTTCCATGGATGCTCTTATGGGGAAGTCCTGTCAGTCATATGTTCACTTGGATTCACATTCTATTGACTAGAACTCAGTTGAATGGTAAATATCAAGGGGTTTCAGGCCTATAAAGAAGAATTTTGGTCTCCAAGAAAACATAGAAAGGAAACTGGTTTTGATAAGAAAAAAGCTTCCAAGAAAATAAAATTATTAAATAACAATTAAAAGGCATATGTAGGAAACAATAAATGAGTACAACTGACATGGCGAAAATTCAAAGAAGTATTATGGATGATAAATTTGAGAAACACTTTCAGAATGCAAAGAAAAAGAACAAAGAATTAAAATATCATATTTCACTGCTTCTAAGATATTCATCTTTCCACATGTTAACACTTTAGAAATTAAGTCTTACACTCAGTGGCCTCTTACAATCATTGTGGACCAGGGAACAGTCACAGTGAGGTTGTCATGTCCTGAGCATGGGGAAACCTGGTCTCAGCTGTTCATGTTGTAAGCACTTAATTGAGTTACATACATTGTCGTGATTATGTGTTAGTTTAATTGCCATTTAAAATGTCTTTTTAAAAGATTACATTGTGATTTGGCATTGATATAAGAAGTTATTGTGGATGCAGAAAGGCGTGGAATTAGAGCAGCAGGATGTAATTTGATATTACTAAAGCAAACGTCTGCTATTGGAGCAATGACTGTAATTCTCTCTCTCTTCTCTCTCTCTTTTTTTTTTTTTAAGAAAAACCAAGTGCTTTACAGGACCCGAGAGAGGAAAAGGAAGTTATCCTTAAGTAGAAGTTGTGTTATGGTTTGTAACTGAGATGAATGCAAAATGGATTGCCTGTCACATGCCAGACAATGCCATCGATGGCAGGAGAAACTACCAAATCTCTTAAAATAGATGAAATATTTCAAAATAAGAAAGAAACTGGTGTGATTAACTTAATAATTTCACAAAACCGTAATTATAGCATTCTTTCATTGTTTAATTAGCAACATTTTTTCCTCCTTGGTTATACATAAAATAATAGTGCTTCTTACAATCAATACTATCTTCAATTCAATAAAATACAGTAATTTAAAAAGAAGATGATAGCTATGAAAGGCCAGGAATAGAGACTGAGCCAAAGAATTATGTTTCTGAAGAATAATTCAGAATAATCAAAAAAGAATAATCAAAAAAAGAAGCAGTCACTGAAGATATAATTAAAGAAAACTTTCTGAAAAGGGATGGGAAGAGAGGAAGCTGGGAAAAAGTAACTACGAAAGACTCATGCCCAGAAATATCCTGACAGGGTTTAAATTACAAATAAAAAAACATGTTTTATTTATAAATCCAGACACCCAAAAAAGGAGATGGAATATCTATTAAGGAATAAAAAGCATGCTGACTTCAGTCTTCTTTTGTACAACCATAGAGCAATGTCTACAGGGTTCTGACACAAAAGATTTACTCAAGCATTTTACTCACAAATAAATTTTAGTTTTTAAGAGACAAAAAAAAAAAGATATTCATGAGAGCTCAAAATGTCTGTTACTCACATATTCTTCTTTAAATCATTTTAAAATATATTCCAACTGCCCAAGTGGTGACAAAAATATGAGCTCACGAAATTCAAAACATAAAAGCAGCAGCAGTGAGCACTGAAGCCAATTAAACAGAGATAGGTCTAAAATAACTGTTTAAATATAGTTACAAGACAGAATATGTGTCAAAAATACTCTAGAACCAGCAGACGGACAACATCAAAAAAATTTTTGTAATAACCCAGATCCCAATCGCATATGTAACTAATAAACTTTCAAGTAAGAAGGGGTAAACAGAGAAATAAAAGTATATAAATGTCTTCATTCTATACAATTGTGAGCCTAAAAATACCATTTTATTCTTGACTTTACCAATTAGAGAAATACTGATTGGTGTTCATATACATTTCTTAGAAACACGTTACATATAAGAGTAGGGGGCTTACTTTAAAAAGATAAGTAAAACTTCGCCCCTGCCTCAAGGTAGTCTGCAAACTTCTGGCCAATAGACAGGATAGAGTTTAATTGTTAACAAGAATTAAAAAAAAAAAATGTTAAAATCTTTGAAGACACCTGTGGAGAGCCAGTCTTCAAATGATGTTTAGACGTTACTGCCTACCAAAATCTTCCATTCCTTCTTGTAAAAGATTCCTAAAGAATGCAGACTTCTTGTTTACAGACTGGTTTTGTTCAATAGCATCACTGGTATCCCCAAGAAATACAGAAATTCAGACCACAGAGAAGTTCTCCATGGTTAACTATTGTCACACACAGCACTTAGGCTTGAAGTCAGTACATATACCAGGTGTTTTCCATCCACTACTTAATTCTCATGACAAGTAGGTACCATTTTTCTACTTCTACAGATGAAAAAACAGGCTCAGAGAGACTTTTCCAGAATTACACACAGTAACTGGGTGGCAGAGAGGGATCTCCAAGTCAGGAATTTTTGGCTCAAAAGTTCATCACACCATTTCCCTAATTCAAAGAGAGAAGGTAGAAGGAAAGGGGATGAAGAGATTAATTTTATAATTTATTAAAGCATTAGTAAAGCTGATTCCTCTTCTACAAAATAATAATGATGATGATAATGCTGCGATGCATGGAACTAATCACTGTACTAATACCTTATTAGTCCTCTCTAAAATATTCACAAAGTGGATATGGGGCTGCTTTTTCTCTAACATAAATGGTTCTGAGACATTCCCAGGAAGTGCCCTGGTCTCTGAGGCTTGATTAGCAAGTACCAATTAATGAGCTTTCAGTCTTATTCGTTTCTTGAGCATTCTAGGCTAATCTTTCTCTTGCCAGGAAGGAAGATTAGATTAAGTCATTGATTTACCCTAAAGAGTTCAAGTTCTAATGCCCTGCTCCTTTCCAGGGCCTTGAAGAGGGAACACTGTTTAAGACAAAAGAATGTATCTCCATCTGTGTAATTTTATATTCCACCAGCGAGTTGTTTGTAATGCCCCTCCCACTACCCCCCCCACCCCCGACACACACACACAAATCTTCCCATCACACCATATCGAGACAGCGGTTACTTGTGTGTATTGAGGGCCTTGGCTCATCTTGGTGTTAACTTAGTGTCTTGCTCCCCCACACAAGCATAGAGAAGAAAACAGGGCGTATCACGCCATGGAGACTGGTCCAACCCCCGCTCCCTGGCCAGCGGTCGCTGGGAGCCATCCGGCCGCCGCTCGGAGAGCCCTGCGACTGCCTCCGCGCCCCGCGGTTCGAACCTCCTCTCGCGGGCCAGCCCCGCCAGCCTCGAGGTCCCCGCGATCCCGCCCCGCTGGGAGGCACCGCGGCGGCTGGCGGGCCGCTGCTGCCACCTTTCGGCCAGTTCTCTCCAGCTGTACTCAGCCGTCCCCCACTCCCACCCGCCCCAAAAACCCTCCCAGGCGTCTCGGGGTCTGTGGGCACTCCGCCGGGGGAGATACGTGATCACTGGGCCTGGAAGGGGGGTGACCCTCCCCGCGGAGGCTTCCTACTGATAGAAGTGTCTTCTTTTCGGGCCACTACCGCTGCACACCCAGAACCGACGTGGGCTTGAGTGCCGCCAGCGCAGACGGCCCCCAGGGTTCTGCCCAGCAGATGCCGCGCCCCTCCCCCTCCCCCCCGGGAATCCCAAAACGCGACCGTTCCCCCGGGCACAGCCCGGCCCTCACGTACACCGGATAACTACTAGGACCCCTGGCTAGGCCATCCTGGCTGCCTAAAGCAATAAGGGTTTAAGCAGAGGTTTTTAAACTCAAATTCTGTCGGATCCACTGAATTGGCCTCTCCGGGGAGGAGACAGGAAACTTTTTGCAAAGTTCGAGGTGATGTTAAAAGTCAGGCAGGTGTATAATAATTTAAAAAAAAAAAAAAACACGTCAGGCAGGCTGGAAACCCACCCAGTTAGAAAATCTACATGATCTTTAACGTTATCTGTGCGCATGCAATCGCGCACTCTCGAGTCTGTGAAAAACAAACAGCCAATGTCAGGCCCAGCGCTTGGAATGAGAAAGATTTCACTGAGCTCATCACTCAGCCCAGGGTGAGTTTCCAGCTTCTCTGTTCAGAGTTCCCTTAGTGGTTCCGTTGCGTTTTCAGAGTCCCCAGGGCCAAAAGAAATACCTAAGGGTTCTTCTGTTCATTGAATAGATTCAAACAACGTAATCATTATCTATGTCCTAATAACTGAGCAGCTATTAGAAATACTACATATAAATGGGGGTGGGGGTGGGGTTATTTCATTCTTAAATAGCCACAACTTCCTAAAAGGATGTGTGTGCCAGTTGGGCACCGCACAGCCTCTCAAATCTTGAAACCAGAATACACACCGCCACCCTCATTTCTTATTCTATATTGGTCCTCCCAAGGTACTTGATTTTTATCATGGCAACCACTGTAAAGCCAGCTTCCCAAAGACGTGATGTCATCAAAAAGCATGTAAGGCAATCTAATGCTGAAACTGGCACACTACCCAGAGTGAGTTAGTAGTTTGCATGGAGTCTGACAGATGTCAAGGGCCCAGCAGTGCCCCAGTTGGGCCCTGGGACACGTTTGCAGAGAGTTTGAGAACATGTGTGGACTTAGCTCCCACTCACTAACTCATCTCCAACCACACATCCAGGGCTCAGAGTGCTCCAGCTTCAAGGACCCTCCTTCTTCCCTTGGATGTGCCAGGTGCTTTCTCTCCACAGCACATTTGGTCCTTGCTATTTTCTCTGCTTTACATGTTCTTCCTTCTCCAGGTCCTGGCAAGGCAGACAAGACTCCTCCTTCTCAGTCTCCAGGTCTCTGTTCAAATATCACCATACTTCCTGAAGCCTTCCGGAGCCTCCAACCAAATCTCTCCATTATCATCAGCCTGATTCTTTGCCTTTGTAGCTCTTATCACTATCTGAAGTTATCCTCTTTATTTTATTGGTTTACTTACTTATTTTAAAGCTGTTCTCTCAGAATGTGAGATTTATGAGAATGGGGAATTTTGTTCATTAGTTTACCCAGAACCTAGAACAATGCTTAGCAATGAGTAGACATCTACAAGTGGTTGAATGAATAAATGCAGCCACTACCCTAGCCCAGAGAGATAAAGTTATGAAGAATGTGCTTTACATGTGTTAACTCCTTTGATTTTTCACAACAGCTGTTAAAAAATAGATATGATTAACCCCATTTTATAGATGAGGAAATCAAGATTCCAAGAAGTTAAACATTCAAAGTTGTACAGCTAAAATGGTACAGCTAAGACTCAAAATCAGGTCTAGCTGACTTCAAGGCTGCTTTTGGTGAAACTATATTGCTTTCCATGGATTTTCATTACCTACCCAGAAAAGCTGAAGCCAGAGGTAAAGTCCAGAAATAGAGACTGGGGTCTAATTCCCAGAGTCTTTGAAGAGAAACTGACTCAGGTTGGGATTTATCCTCTAGAGAGAGATCTTAGCCACTCACCACAGAGACCAGCAGAGCTTTACCTCCCTGGGAAGGTCTTGCCTCTCAGATTCCTCTAGCTAGCTGGGCACAGAGAGGCCTTTTGAAAGCATATCTTCTAGCCTAGTTTGTGTTCTGCTATAAACTTAATGGCACATGTTAACTGGTGGCTGCCTGTAACTGCCAAGTTCCTGTTGATCACCCTGACGAGTAGGGGTCTAACATACACAGCTGCAATCAAGAATTTAAAGAGCACATACTTCCCCATGTTCCACGCTCTCTGCACTGCACTGGGTACGAGGAGGCCCACATTTTAGACAGTCCCTGAATGAAGCAAAGATTATTAGGGCACACTCATCCACAGTCCTAGGGAATTTTAGGTTGCCATGATCCCCTACGAGGAACTGTGAAGGTGACATACAGGTCAGACGTCGGGTGGCTGGACACTGAGTTTGAGAACCTCATGTGAAGGAGAGGGCTCCTTCCCTTTGTACAAATTTGGACTATAAAGTCAAGGAACCTGTACTTTGTCATTTTCCTCTCTTCATGTGGGTTGCTTTTACCACATTGCTATTAAACCGGTCGGTTAGGCAGGCAAATAATTCACCTTCCCGCTCCTCATCTTTGCACTCCCTTTGCCTGGCCCATCTAACTCCTGCTCATTCTTTAAGACTCAATTTGCCTGGTTCCTCTTCCAGAAAGCCCACCCTAGCTCCTAAGACTGAACTAGGTACCTCTCCTCTCTGCTCAAAATACCGCACATATAATTGGATCCTGCTACTCTCCAAACTGCATTATAATTACTTGTGTGTGGGTCTGTCTCCCCAACCAAACTGTGAGCTGTTTTCAGGTGGGAGCTGTGACTTATTCATTGTTGTATCTCCAGTCTGTAGCACCATGCCTGGCACATAGTAGGAGTTTAGTAAATATTTGTGAGTAAATATATATATATACATATATGAGTTACTGAATTACCACACCACATGTTCTGACTGTGCTATCATAATTCTAGTTTCTGTGCTCTCGGCATTCATTAGGATCTTGGAAAAGACCTTAGAGGTCATCTAGCCCAACAAACAGGTTTCTCCATCCTGAGGTCCCTGCACTGGTAGGGTGGTCTGCAAAAATCACAAGCAGCAAGAGAATATCGCCCTAGGAAAGGCTTGGCACAGGGTACTGCATCACTGATAATTTAGAAAAAATTTTTCATTACTCAACATCATTATCTTCTGTACTGGATTGGAGCCCAGGGCTCTGCATCAGGTCACCATGACTGCCCCCTCTTGGGCTTGTGACATCATCTCCACACTAAGCAGCAACCCCAGCCTCCCTTACAACAAAACTACCTTGCCATGAAAATTGTCGGAAAAGCAATTAACGTGAGACTGGGTAATGAGAAAGTAGCAACACGTAACAACAAAGGAGATGGCACTTGATAGCAAAGTTTGCAATTGCCTGCCCTGGGAAGACAGCACCGGGGATTAGGGCTGTAACCATTAGGCTCAGCCCCTGATGCTTTATCTCAGAAGTGCATAGCACCCCCTTTTCCTCATGAGGCAGAAATTTGGCCAGTGTGGGAGCTACAGGACCACCTGAAGCCAGTGATGAGGAAAAAGGCAGCAGCTCAGGAGAGAGGCAGTCAGTCCCTCCACTGCTCGTGGAGCAACAGTGACTTCTCTGCAGCAGAACTCAGAGAGGCTAGAGAGAGAACAAACATTTCGGAAATGTGAGGTCACTGCTGACAGGCAGGGTCATGTGGAGACAGAGACAGAGAGAACAAAGTGGGAAGAAGAGAAAGAGAGACAACCTGAGAAACAGTTGAGAATTAAAAAAAAAAAAGAATTTTTAAAAAGAGTGTTCACAATCAATGAGAATTGTGAGAGTGTGAGAGACCCCATTGAGAAGTTGGAGGGGAGAAGATTACGAAGTTATAACTAACATGTTCTAGACCTCATTGCTGGTAACTACAAGGCCAGATCACGTTTACTTTCAACTTCCAAATTGTGATCACTGGAGGCTCCGGTTCTGGGCCCCAACAACCTGTTAGCACATCCTGCAGGAGCCATATCTGCCTCCCAGAAAATCAAGGAAAAGCCTTTGAAGTAGAAGTACTTCCACTCTGACTTCCCCATCAGGCCACCACCATGTGCCCATGAGCTCACTGCTCTGGGAGGCGCAGAGGGCCTCCGCCAGGGGCCACCACCACAACTGCCACTTCGGCATGATTCTGCTCTGACCCCCTGCTTCCCAGTCCTTACTTTGGGGCCCACCCCTCTCCAATACCTAACAGCACGCTTGAGACCAGCTACAGTTTCATGAATTTTCTGAAGGACTGGAGGTACAGAAGGGACCCACACATGCCCCAGTGCACCTAAGGCCCCTTACCCACCTGCCTCCCACCTCACACCCACCTGCCTTCACAGGACCAGGTATGGCTCATCTCCCACTGCCAGAAACACGCCAGGCACCTCCATGCTCTGGACTCTGGGTCTGAGAGATGTTGACTCACCCCAGTCTAAGGCCTACCTCCAAAACCAATATATGCCCTGTATTGCCCCCTTCCACACCCCTTCCCTTCCAGGGGACACCATTCCCACCCACGCTGTAGTCCAGATGTGTTCAAGCAAGAACATCTCACAATGTCATAAAACAGTACCTTTCCCAAAGCCTGGCTAATACTGTTCTTAAATAACCTCATGTGGGAAATGCCAGAAGCTCAGCTCAGGTGAGCTAAAAATATCAGTCCAGATTCCTTTTAGTCTCTTTTCAATAAAGGTTAAAACTTGGGGGTCCAATCCCACCAAAGTTCCCTTTCACATGTAGATGACAGTGGGTTCTCACCTCAAAACTATACATTGAAAGTTAGTACTCTTCAGTTTTATAACAAGTGTGTGTGGCCTGGCCATGCCATTCTCTCTAGCCCACCTTCAGCCATGTGGTCACATTCAATCTTTCCCTCATTCTTGTCCCATTCACCTCTGAGCCTTTGCACAGCTGTCTTCTGCCTGGAGCATCTTCCTTTGCCATGCTTCTTCATCTTCAAAACTCAGGAATGTTCCCTGACATAAAACATCTAACCTAGACAAGCCTGCTCCGTGTCCCCATGCCCGTGCCTGCCAGACTCAAAGGAAGTGCTCAGAAATGCTTCTTGAGTGGAAGAGTGATTGAAAGAGGGCACCAGGAATAAACTCCTTTGAGGGCTACCCAACTGTCTTTATCTTTTATGGGAACAGAACTACAGGTGAGACTTGACTACTGGCAAAGGACTATGTTTCCCAACATCCCTTGCTTCTGTGGGACTAAGCTCCCATCACTGGAAGATGAGCAAAAGTGACATGTGTCACCTAAAACACCTCCATGTTCTTTATGAATCCCAGCTTTAATCAGCAGCTCTAGTGCCATAGGGGACGATGCTGGCTTCCTGAGCGCCCTTGTGGAATAAATGAGCTCATCTACTCATCGTAGACTGTTAAATGAGAGAAATAAATGTTGATATTCTTTAAGCCACTATATTCTTGGTTGTTTTTCTTACAACGGCTTCGCCTTTTACCCTAACTAATAACAGGAGCAAGCAATTTCCTGGCATGAGTCATATCACAACAGTGATATCCTTTAAAGATCAACTTAATACAATGTGTTGGCTAAGAGCATACTGAGCACTCCCAGTGAATAAGTGTCCCCCAGTGCCTCCCCCACACCACTTATGTCAAGAGACAAGTATAGCCTCTCTCTTTCTTCCAACAGTCCTCTACCTCTTCCTCCTTCCTCTTGCCTCCCCTTTTCCCTACCTCTCTGAGGCACAACAGAACATCCAACAGGAGCAACACACGCTCAGTAGCAACACTAACCAGCTGAGTAATCTTGAGCAAGTCATCTGCCTTTTCAGGGCACCTTCTCCCTCCTTCTCTATGATGACAGGCCAGACTTGATCAGGGCTTCCCAAACCTGGATACTCATTAGAATCAATCACCCAGGGAGCTTTTAAAATTGAGATGCTCAATCCCATGCCAGACCAACTTAAACCAAACTTCTGTGGGGTCGGAAATCACTAACTTGGGCATTAAATCCAGTCTTCAGATTGACTTCATCATACCCTAGAGCCACATGGTCCCAGTCACAATCCAGCCCAGTGCAGCCTTCAGTGGACTTGTGTATTATTGATAGCCTGACACCTAGGACAGTAGTAGGTGGCACACATAGCAGATACTCACTTTTCCTTCTAGAGGTCACTGTCATTTGGATAGAATTCCATGTTTCCTGCACTTGATTTAGAATACATGAATGAAACTTTCTTTAAGGGGAGTGGGGAAAAAAACCTAAAGTCAGTTGCTTTTTACTCCTATCAGGCCTCCAACAGATTGGTGCAGCAGAAAGAACACGGGCTTTGAATTCCAGCTCTGCCCCTCCCTTGCCGTGCAGCTTGGGCCAGTGACCTGCAACCAGTGTGGCCACTTTAACCACAGATTGAAGAGTATCTCCTGGAGTAATGCAAATAAACAACTTGCAGCAGCTTGGGCTGAACCTCTGAGCTCAGTTTCCTTAGCTATAAAATGGGAGTAATGATAACTACAACACAAATTTGATGCAAAAATATGAAGAATGTATGTAAAATGGCATAGCACCTAACAAATAGAAAGTGCTCAATAAATGTTCATTTTCTCCCACTTTATCCCCCCAAATTTTCTGTATCCCCACACGTATGCATTTGTGCCCCCAAATGGGAGGAGCCTCTATTTCTTAGGCACATGAGATTCTTGTGAAGACACCACTAGACACAAGGCAGGCTGAGAGACAGGTGATGCTCAATGTGGTCCCAGCAAGGCGGCCACTAACAGCAGAGCAGGTTTTGCATTGCACAATTCTTGAGAGCTCCTTTCACCTCAAAGTCATCATAGGTTTGTCTGTTTACTACAACAGTTTTCTGGAACATGTCAGTGAAGTATCTTAAGGAAGTGGTGTCTTTTTCTAAATTGAAACAGATTTGCTCTATCAACTGCCATCCCCACTCCCAGTCTCCTCTGTCCCAATGTAACATTGTCAATCATCAGCCAATCAATCAACCGGCCCACAAGGTAAGTCCTGACGGTGCCCATCCCAGGGACACACAAGCCTTTGTGCCCCTCAACACTGACCACACAATGAGAATGGGAAACACAGCGGGACGGATGGCAAAGACGAATCCCACCAAGAGGTGTCCTGAAGCTTCCGTTCTGTGGGAGCTCCCACCCCCTGCATCACAGACCAAAGCTCCCTACATGGGCACCCACTAACAGCAGCTACACATGAGCTTCCGGATGGGACAGCTCTATGGTGTGCCACACCCACACACCGTTCTAAAGGAAACTGTCCACTCTGCTACAAAGGCACCCCCAGGCAGTTCTGTTTTGTATCACACTCTCCCCTGCCCTGGTGAGGACAACAGAAAGCAGATCCCCAAACAGCCAATTCACTGTCTTGCCAATGTCAAAGGCGTGGGGTGGGGGTGGGGAGGGTTGTCAATTGTCAATTAGATTCCTGTCTAAGGAAACAGAACTTGGAAATACCAAAATACCAAATACATAAATCAGTTGGTGGCGAGCACCAAGGATGAAATGTCTTGAGGTGGTGAGAGTAGAGAGATAGACGCCTGAGTGACCACGTGAGCTAGGGGTAGCCAAAGTTATGAACAAGCAGAAGCTATAATATAGGAAAAAAGGCAAGTGTGGAATTCAGGTCCAGAGAGCTGGTCAGCAGCAAGTAGAGCACAGAGGAGACCTGCAGAGAAAAGTCAGGACACCTTATTGGGGACAACTAGAACAAAGACTCATGGCTCCTGCTTTAGCGTGACTTCTATGGGCATTCTTCCATGTAATGCCACTGTCCTTTTAACTTCTAACCCAACTTCCCTTCAAATGATGTGAAAAAATATGTTTACTGCAACTAAAAGAACTCAACTAAAACAGCAGTAGAGATGGATGGAGAAACTCTTGAAAAAAAGCCAATTAATAAGGAAACCACCTAAAAGAAGAATAACTATTCTAGAGTTTCTGGGAATAAGACTAATTAACATATGCATAACCATTTGCAAATTTGGGCTTGGGGAAAATATGAGAAATACGAATATTGAAGCCAAGCTTGCTTGTGTCCATGCTCTGTGCGCACGCGCTCTCTCTCTCTCTCTCTCTCTCTCCCCCTCCACCCCCACCAGTCGCCACTGCGAAATAAATTCATTTTAGTTGGAAAGCCAGTTGGGGAGCTTTGCAATCGACAGTTCTCCCACCCACATTTCAGTGGATCTTCTCGAGCTGGAAAGAAATCCTGGAGCAAAGAGCTAGGGAAGGGATGAAAGTATCTTGAAATACACCCTGAGGCCACTGGAGGGAGATGCTTCCTTGTGAATCATGCTACAGCCAGTTACCCCGCCAGGGAAGATGCTTAGCTGACACCGGAAGACGTGAGGGGACCTCTTCCCCTTCTTCCTCGTTTAGAGATGTGAGAAGGCAGCAACCTCTCAGGAACCAAATGAAGTCTTTCTCTGCCTTGGTCAAAATAAGGCCGTGTTTTACAACTGGTTATTAGGCCCTGATAACCAGAGTTCATACAGAGCAAGCAAGGCAGCAGGAGTGGAGGGTGGAGGTTGAAAGAAGGAACCAGAAGAGAAGTCTAATGCTGAGAGGAAGTGGAGAGGAGGCCCACCTACTCAGTGCTGCTTCAAATGGCAGAAGAGGACCGGTGAGTGAGAGCTACAGGGAGGAACTGAGATGCTCGGTATAAGAAGGGCTCCTTGAGAACAGGGTTGTCCAACCTGTGAAGTGGGTTGCTCAACAGGGAGCTAATCAAGCTGAGCTGGACCGTCTGCTAGATGTGACGTAGATGGGACATCTGCACTGTGTGGGAAGTTGGTTTCGTGGTCTCTGAAATTGCTTTCAGCGCTGAGTCTACAGGAGAAAAGCAGTGGCCTGTGTCCCCTGCCCTCTGGGGGGCTCTTTTTCACCCATTCTACTACATGCCACCAGTGGGCATGGCTGCTCTGCAAGAAGCCATACCAGCGAGGTTTCAGAGCCACAGCCTGAGAGCTAAGTGCCCGTCTTGGACAAGAAGACAACCTGTTAGGTCAGGATGGCACAGTGGGTCTGGCTCCAAACACATTGCAAGGGCAGGTAAGATATAACAAGGGAAAACCAAAAAATATAACATCTTCAATTACCAGCCACCAGTATAAGGCCAGTTTCCAGACCAGGGTTCAGGGGCCAAGAGGAAACAACTCTAGACAGGTAGAGTTAAACATATAGGAAGAAAAAGAAAAAAAAAATCCAAAGTTTTCGCATTCTAAATAAGCCAGCAACTCCAAAATTACAAAACACATGAAGAAATCGAATGCTGAAAAAACAATAGCCAAAAAACATTAACAATCTGAACATAAAGCAATCCAGACGAAATTAGTTTTAGGAAGCAGCATAACAGACATACAAATGTATGTTGAGGATGTTCCAGAGAGAAATGAAGGCATAACGTCTGCTGTGCCAATAAGGGCAATGACCAAGCAGCACATGCAGCTGGCCCACAGGGTGCTCACAGGGAGGAGTGAGAGAGCGTGTGCAGGGCCCACGTGCAGGGCCCCATGGCCCTTTTCTCCTAGGGCAGCACTCAGAGGTCTAGCACAGTCAGACAGCAGACATCGGAGGAATGCTGACTCTCAGACTGGGGGCTTTGAAGATGTTGATTAGGGAAGAGCTGGTTTCTGCCTGGAGCAATCATGCTAGGATGTGACAGCAGTAGGATGTGGCGGAACCTGAGCTCAGTGTTCTTGGTGGGAGACACACCAGGATTCCCGCATGTGATTGAGAGGAGGGCCAAGCCTGGTGATCGCAAGTGCATGACTTAGCAACCTGCTGTCAGGGACTCATGGTTGGGGAAGCACCAGGCCCCTGTCTGGGTATGATGGGGCCCAGGGCTGGTACCCAGTCCTTGCTGTTGATGCTGTTGATCAGGATTGTCATAAGCACTGAGCCAGTTCCCGGGGATTCCTGCAGGAAGCCAACTCCTCTTCTGGGAGGACAGCCTGTAGGGAATCAGTCCGAGAGAAGTCAACACTTACCTTCAGTACACATTTCAAAAGAAACAAACAAACAAAAAACAACAGGTGGACATAAATAAACAATTTGTTTTCATCTTGAAAATGAAAAATATAATAAGTAAATTTAAAAACTCAAGTCACAAAAATCTCTATGCTGGTCACTGTCAGAGGGAATTAGTAACTGAAAAAGGCACTTGAAATTCACCCAGAATGCAGCCAGAGCACAAAGAGATCAAAGGTGTGAAAGATCAGTCAAGATGGCAGATGGACTAGGAGGATCTAACAAACACCCAACAGAAGTAGGTGTTTAGGAAGAAGAAAATGAGGAATATGAGGAAATCTTAACTTTATTCCTCTCTTTCTCTCACACCCACATCCAATCCATCAGCACATTCTTGTGACCTAAGCTTATAAATACAGTCTTAATCTGACAACTTCTACCTTCCCTGTCCCTACCACTATGATCCAAGCCACCATCCATCATCTCTCATCTTCTAACTGACATCTAGCCACCTTCCGATTTTAGTCCCATGCGAAAGCCAACGTGAGCACTATAAAACATAAATCTGCTCAGGTCATTCCCTGCTCAAAGCCCTCCAATGGTGCAATCACATTTAGAGCAAAGTCCAAAGCCCTTACTTACTATGTCCTGCAAGTTCCTTCATGATCTGGCCTGCAAAAATAGATCCCCCAAAATTAGAAGAAGTCTGCAATGCTGTGATATAAGAATGTCAATGGCCAGTGCTACCTCTCACCCTAGCCTCCTCACTCCTCTCCACTGCACTAATCTCCCGGCTGTTTCTCCAACACTGAGGCACTCAACCTCAGGACATTTGCACTTGTTTTTCCCTCTGTCTAGTAGAAGCATCTTCCAGATAACTGCATGGTTCTCTCACTCCCTCGTGTCATTCAGCTCTCTGCTCAAATATTCTCTCATGGGAGATGGCTTCCCCATCCCTCTAAATGCTCTGCCCCACTCCCTATCACCAGCCTTACAGATCCATGAAGAAAAATATTCCCTCTTCAGTGAATGGCATTGATGTAATTGCTTATCTATATGGGAGGAAAAAATGGGTTCTTATCTCCCACAGACACAAAATTAATCTCTGGTAAATTTGAGACCTAAGTGTGACACGCAAAACATTCAAAGTTTAAAAGAAAACATAGAGGGATATCTTTTTAAAACCTCACAGAAGGAGAGATTTCTTAAATAAGACACACACATACACACACAAACAAAAACCCACTGATCATAAAAGGGAAGATTATAAATGTGACTGTGCTAAAATTAAACATGTGTGCTCAGCAAAACGCACCACAAAGAAAAGGTAAAAGGCAAGCCGTATTTTGAGGAAAGGTATAACATTATACAACCAACAAACATTTAGTCTCCAGTATTATAAAGAACCCCTACAAATCAGTAAGAAAATGGCAAACAGCTAAACAGAGAAATGAGCAAAGGATATGAAGAGGTGCTTCATGGAACAGGAAGCCAAAATAGCTACACGATAAATGTGAGAGAACACGTTAAAAGTTTATATTCACCGATATAAGGGAAATATGCCTTGAAAAAAGTGTGCTACTGATGCACACCAGATTTGCAAAAATTAAAGGCTGACAATTTGAAGTATTAGCAAGGCTGTGGAGCACTCCGTCACTACTGAGAGGAGGGATATTTAACCTGAGACCTGGGAAAACTAGGAGCCCGCGACGCAATGCAATGCGAGGAGTTAAGGCAAGAACCTCCAGGCTGAAGTATGTGAGAGGCCTGAGCTGGGAAAGAATTTGGAGAAACCGAGAGGGAGGAGGTGTGACTAATGTACAGCCGCAAGAGGAAGAGGGAGAATCCCTGCGGCAAGGGCTTCAGGAATATAAAGTAAAAGGTCAGAGTTTGTAGGGAAGGGGTGCCAGCCTGGGTGTGCCGAGTAGCAAGGGAGTGAAATTCACAGCGCTGTGCCCATCTCAGCAGGCTTCCTCCCCGACTCCTGATTCTGTTCATAGCTCCAGGCACTTTCAAGTTTTATGGGGCCCGAAGCTTATACAATAGGGAAGGCCATCTCTAAAAAAAAAAAAAAGATTACAAAATCACAAATTTAAAACAGTTGGGCCTATGCAAGTGAGGGAGGTTGAAGTAGGCACCATTAGGTTTATGATATCCACTTCTGCCTACATGTATGATCGTTTGCAATTAATTTGGTTACTTTTTAATTGCCTGTCTGAACCACTAAACTGTTCATGGGGACAGGGGCCATTTTGCTCACCATCTAGCCCCATACTTATCACAGAGTAGTGCTCAGCGAGTCTCGTGGACTGAATTCAATATATAGTGCCACCAGCCCCAAAGAGTGCAAACAATGTCCTTGGGATCTTCTCAGCCTGCTGCTCAGAACTGTGGCCCCTCTGAGCCTGGGCTCTGCAGTTGAGAAGCCTCCCCACCCCCCAAGGCCCACACCAGCCTTCCTTTCCTCTGTCTCCCACCATCACCCTCTTCTCTCCCACAAGGTTTAACACTTCCCTGCATATCCCCTGGGCCTTTCCTCCACTGTGCCTTCACATCTGGAATTCTCTTCCTTTTCCCAGTATGTGCAAATCTTACACCTCAAGGTCCAGATCAAAGGCCGCCTCTCCTCTACCAAGGCCACGGTAGGACGAACCTCCCTTCATCTCAATTCCCACAGCCCACTAGCTGTTCTTTGCTTATGGTGACCACGCTTTTCTACCTGACTGCATTGCTGTTGATGTTCCTTAAACCTTCTCCCAAGGATAAGCTCCCAAGAGCAGTTTGGCTCATCTTTATGTTTCCTCCCAACCACTATCCACGTGGAGTGTGCCTGGTGCTGACCAGTACTGACTGAATGAATGTCAGTTGTTCATGGGCTACATCAGCAAGACTTAACAACCAATTAATAAGGGGTTAGAAGGAGGAAGTGCAGAGAATGACATCGTGGATTCAGGTGCGGCCATTTTCCAAGGCAGAATGCAGGAGGAGAAACAAGTTTCGGAGGGGAGACAATAATTCCATTTCGGACCTATGGAATTAGAGGTGACTGTGTGATATCCACATCAGGGTGAATAGATAGGTCTGGCACCCAGGGAGCAGAGCTGGGCTGGAAATTATGCCAAAGATTTCCAGTGATAACACCATCTCAATTTAATAAATAAGAAAAAAAATAACAAAATTTGGAGAAGGAACTTGTTCAAACTTATATGGTAGAAAGTAGATTCTAGTAGTGGATTCTGTCTACTACTATCCTGCCTAGGGAGAGGAAAGGAGGCAGAAGTCTCTTCCTGGGAGGTCCAGGAGGGGATTCAGGAGACAGAATTCTACGGGTGACCCCAGTAGTTTAGGGAGCATGCAGGACCAAAGCAGCCCCTCTCTTTGGCACCACGTCCTCAAAGACAGGATAGTATAGTTGCAACAGCACTGGCTCAGGAAATGTGAAACCTGTGACTAATTTATTTATTACTTTAGGCAAGTCACTTCCTCTGTCAATGCCTCCCTCCTCAACTACGAAATGAAGTTAAACAAATGATCCTTCAGATTGCTTGCAGTTCTAACATAAATAGATCAATAATTCATCTCTTTAATTATTTTATCTTTTAATGTAAGCCCGACCATTTCTTTTCTAAGTACTTTGTTTCTAATTACATAATTAATATAATATTAAAATCATTTCTATGTTTATTGTAAAAAATCTAGCAGAAGGGATAACCCAAAAAGGAAAGATAAATCACTATAAAATCACTAGTCAGAGTCAACATTGCTAATATTTTGCTGTAATTTCTACTAATCTTTCTATTACGTGCAAATATACATGTCCTTTTTTTTTTTTTTTTTTACAGAAATTGGGTAATAATATCCACTACTAACTGAGTATCTGATAGACATCAGGCTCAGAACCAAGAGTTCTAAATACATATTACCCATCCTCCTAGCATCCCTGCAGGGCAGATAGCAATGTTCCCATTTTAAAAGGGAAAAAAAAACTAAGGGCCAAAAATTCCAGAATTCCTACCAGACTAGATTTCCAAGCTGGGGTGTGTGTGTGTGTGTGTGTGTGTGTGTGTGTGTGTGTGATTTTTTTTCCATTTAATTCACCTTTAACATATTCTTAGTTTTCAAATACTTTTCTACCACATTAAGTTGCTCCCAGATACTAAATCACACAGTCCCTTACTGTTGGCATTGAAGGTATTCTCCATTTTCACTATCATGGACAATGTTATGATTATCTACCTTCCATGTAATTTTTCCACTCAGCCATAATTATTTTCATAGGGAAAACTCATGGAGGTTAAATATCTAGTTCAAAGAATATGGACATTCTTTATTTTAAAATTTATTTATTTTAATTAGTTTCAAGTATACAGTACATTGGTTAGACATCTATATAGTTCATAAAATAATTCCCCCAATTGCTCCCCCCTCCCTTGACCCTCCACCTAGCCAATGTATTAATGTTAATTGCATTCCCTATGCCATGCTCCCCATCCTCGTGACCAACGATCAGCTACTAATTTGTACTTCTTTAACCCTTCACCCCATTTTTCCAGCCCCCCAAATCCCCCTCCCCTCTGTCTGTCACCAAATTGACCACTATATTTGTGAGTCTGTTTTTGATTAGTTTGTTCTTTTTATTAAAGAAGTCCAACATTTTCTGTAATACTGGCTTGGTGATGATGAATTCCTTCAGCTTATTTTTGTCTGGGAAGCTCTTGATCTGTCCTTTAACTCTAAATGACAGCTTTGCTGGATAAAGTATTCTTGGTTGTAGAGCCTAGGTCTTCATCCTGTCAAATATTTTGTGCCAAGCCCTTCTGTCCTGCATAGTTTGAGAAATTAGCTGCCAGTCTTATGGGTGTTCCCTTGTAGGTAACTATCTGCTTTTCTCTTGCTGCTTTTAAGATTCTCTTTGTATTTAACCTTTGGCATTTTAATTATAATGTGTCTTGGTGTGGGCCTCTTTGGATCCCTGGTTTGGGGATACTCTGAGCTTCCTGGGGTTTTATAACCATTTCCTTCACCAGGTTAGGGATGTTTTACATCATTATTTCTTCAAACAGCTGTTCAACATCTTGTTTTCCTTCAGGTATGCCAATCAGACAGATATTTTGACACTTAATAATGTCCCATATGCTCCTTAAATTATTTATATAGTCACAGCATCTTTTTCCTCGACATTCTGATTAAGTGTCCTTGGCTTTCCTGTCCTCCAGATAGGTCATTTGATCCTTTTCCATATTCACTTTGTTTATTCCTTTGTTATTCCATTTAATATACTTCTCATCTCAGATAATGTATTCTTCATTTCAGACTGGTTCTCTTTTATAATTTGTTTCTATTTTTATGTTTTTTATCTCTTTGTTGAAGTTCTCACTGAATTTGTGAAGTTCATTGAGCATCTTTACAACCAGTGTTTTGAACTCTGCATCTGTTAGATTGCTTGACTCCATTATATCTGGATCTCTGTTCTCTTCTCTATGGTTCCTGCTTCTTTGTCTTCCCATTTTGGCTGCCTTCCCATGTCGTGTCTATGTACTAAGCAAAGCTCCTAAGTCTCCTGGTCTTATTAGTGTAGATTTGTGAAGTAGGTGTCCAGTGGCACAGTCCTGAGAGGGCTTCAGCTGCAGGCCAAGTTTAGCCCCAGCCTGTGCCTCTCCAAGGTCACCTGTTAAGATTCAGCAAGCAATATACATATGCTGTGCTTATAGTTGCCTCGAAAGGCGCCAGAAACTGAGGCCAGCTGCCTCCAATGTGAGTCTCGGTGCTGCTCAGCAAGGAGCACCTGACTCACTGAGGATTAGCTGGATGTGGCTTGGGTGGGGCCAGGAGTCGGGAAAAGTGGGGTTTCAGGGAATTCTCTGGGCAGAGCAACCCCTTTATCCAGTTTGATGATGTCAAGGCTATGGTAGTGTTGTGTCCAGCGCACCGGTAGTGGGGAGGGCTCAAAAGGGGACAATGGATACCACTAGCACTTCTGTACAGGGAGAATCTTGCTTTGGACCTCACTCCAACAATACCTCCCTGCAAGTTCCTGGTGCTCCCTGCGCATAGCCGAATTGGCACTGGTGCTCAGAGTAAGCAGGTCTGTACCGCGAAAATCTGTTTGTGGAAATAGGAATCTTCATACACTGCTGGTGAGAGTGCAAATTGGTACAGCCATATGGAAAACAGTATGGAGGTTCCTCAAAAAACAGATTTGATCTACCATATGATCCAGCAGTCCTTCTACTTTACCCCAAAGACTTGAAAACTCATATCTGAAAAGATATTTGCACATCGATGTTCATAGCAGCATTATTCACAGTGGCCAGGACATGGAAGCAACTGAAGTGTCCTACATAGATGATTGGCTAAAAAAGTGTGGTACATATATACAATGGAATATTACTCAGCCATAAGAAGAGATGAAATACTGCCATTTGCAACAACCTGGATAGACCTCGAGATAATCATGCTAAGCAAAATAAGCCAGACAGAAAAAGCTGAAAATCACATGATATCACTTATATGTGATATAAACCTAAAATCAACAAATGAACAGGACAAACAAACAAAGACTCATGGACATGGACAATGGACTAGTGTTTACCAGAGGGTAGGAGAGGGGGGAGGTAGACCGGGGCAAAAAAAAAAAAAAAAAATTTAACCATCTCTATAAACACAAACAAACAAACAAACAAAAAATAAATTTTAAAGATTTTTTTTTAATAAAAAAAAGGTTAGGAGGATAAAAAAAAAAAGAAAGAAAGAAAAAGAAAAGAAAACCTGCTCACGGACGCGGCCCCTTTAAGAGGCTGCTGCCCCTGCTGCTGCGGCAGCCTTTGGTCTCACTCAGCCACTCCAGACCCGCTGCCTCACATCCTTGTCCCACCCTACTTTCTGCCACTGCAGGGTGCTTTCTTGGACTTCTCCCTAGTTGTATGGCTTGTTCCTCAAGATCCAAGGCGATTTTTCCCTGCTGCTGCTTCTTGTTTTCATCAGACTTTGGTTTGGTCACCAGAGGGATGAACAGAGCCTCTGTCATCTACACTATTTTTTTTCTCCCTCAATATGAGCATTCTTAAGGCGATTGACAAACAGCATCAGGATGCCTTCTTCCAAAATTTAACAATTATTTTCCCTTTAATAACTTATAAAACTTCCAATTACCTGTAAATTCATTAATGTTGAGAATTATCTTTTTTTATTAATCTCTGTTGATGTTGTAAATGAAATTTATCAAATTGACCATTACATGATTCATTTTAATAAGCATATTATATAAATCCTTGGAAGACAGGAGAGAAAGGAAGTAATGGAATGAAAGAGAGGGAAAGTTAATTTTACTCATTAACAAAAACCAAATACCTAACGTATACAGAGTGTGTTATAAGCACTGCAGGCATTAAAATGAATAAGAGTGACCAAATAATTGAGCATCTACTGTCTGCTCAACACTAAGCATGCTAAATATTGTGAGAGACACAAAAGAAGGTACAATATTTATTCTCCAAAAACTTGCAATCTAGTTGGGAAGGGAAGAAGGTGCTTTGAACTTAATTCTTCCTTTCTCTGTTCTTTCACAGAACTAACTGCCTTTCTATCTCCATTATGGCTTTTTGAGTAAACCTTAAACCATCATTACTTGTTTACATGCCTCTTCCTGGATCACCTAAGAGCACCCAAAGGGCAGGGCTGGTGCCTTACTCATAGCCCTGCCATATCATGTCACACGTAGGCTGAATGACTTCATAATGCCTTCACAATCATTCAGTATTGTAAAACAGTGGCAGTTCTAGCCACTGCCCATTCCCCACCCCCCACCCCATTAGTCCACCGCATGCCTGAGAGCGTCAAAAACACAGACAGGCACTCGAAAATAAGGTTTCAGGAATACACATTAAATTAACATTACTAACATTAACTTATTGGTTTTAAACAACCACCACACTCTCTTCAACTGCCAGAGTCCTAAGATTTTCAGTTCAATTCATTCATGTGGCCAAACATGTAGGGAGATTCTAGAGTTTGGAGTCTGTTTGCTTGTTACTCTTTCTCGTACCTTACTGATGATCACATGGTCTTCCTGCTCCCCCCCCCCCAGGACCTGCAGGCCTCATGATTATCTCCAAAAACCTCATGATTATCTCCTGCCACTCCATCTGAGGGGCTGAGTCAAGTCACACATACACTGAACAAGGTTCAGGTTGCATGAGGCTGTCACCTGGTTTTTTCCCTTTCACCTGCTGTACTTTTTCCAGCCCGTTCTGCAGCCCTGTTCCTTAGCCACGCTCATTGCAGTTTTCACAGCCAGTTCCTCCCTGCAAGGTCTTCTTTCTCGTCTCTCAAGGAATGTTCTCTGAGTTTTCTCTTTACTATTCATTGATATATTTTATCTATATTGCCCAAAGCATCCAGGGCCAGCTCAGCTAAATATACATTTGCTTCATTCAAATTCTGATTAGGACTTCAAGAGAGTTTCAAATTGGTGTGAGCTAGAGAGGTTGACTACCAAAGGTGGCACATGAACCTACCTAAAGTATAAGTAAGATTTCAGGGACAGAAATCTTTGTCCCCTTGCCTATCCCTTTCTTTCCTTTTTCCCTCCACCCACTTCTTAGGAGCCTTCAGTAAGACAGAGAAAAGAGGTCAGTTTTAGCAAAATACTGAAGGAGGTAAGGAGAGGCAGTCCGTACTGTCTATTCATGGTCTACACACAAGCCTCAAGGATGACCCTTGCTCTTGGGTGTTCAGCAGGGCCTGAGAGAGGCTGGCAGATAGAAAAGACTGTGAAGCTTGTAGAAGAGAAAAAGGAGACCAGAGCGAGAAAGGGATTCCCAGAAGTGTGACTGTGAGGGGGAAAATAAAGTCATATTTGCCACATCCTCTGGGATGGCATGTGTAACAGCTAATAATAAACTCTTCCTGGCGTGGACCCTGAAAAGGAATTCAGCTGCTGAGATGACTCCCCATGGTCAACCAAGGGCTGAAATTTTACAAATAATAAGAGCCTAGCAGCCATCTGCTGACACGGGCTCCTCGCCTACTCTGTACGCGAGGAAGAAACTCAGACTGAACTCTCAGCTTCCCACACTGCGCCCCGCTTGTTTAGGCTGTCTGAGTCAACCACTGCAGAAGAACTCTAGATTCATTTTATACCCACAGACTGAGACCTGCCCTGTTCAATCAGAACTGTACAATGTGGATACCTCATTTACATAAAGAGGACATAATTGAGAGCCTGGGTGGGAACTTTTGCTATAAATGGCAGCCTCCTCTATTTGTCTCAGTGGAATACCATCTAAATCTGTGTCTCTTGGCCTACAGATCCTTTTTGCCCAAATAAATGCTTCTTATTCTCTATTACAGTCTTAAATTAATTTTTGTTTCCAATGGTAATGGACTGTGCCTATACCTACACATCCTCCCATACGTCACTGATATATATGATCAAGAAGTTGCAGTGTGCATAATAACTATCACTGACCAGTCAGGCTCTGTATTGGATTCTGTATCTATGTTAACTCATTAGATGACACTAGTTATATGCCCAAGACCACTAAGACACCCAGTCATGGGTTCCCAAACTTCAGGGTGCATAAGAATCACCACGAAGCTGATTTAAAAGGTACACAGAGGTGCCGTTTCCTTAGATCTGCAGAGGGGTCCAGGAACATTCACTTTTAATAAACATCCTATGACAGTGATTCAGATGTCTAAGGACCACAGTAGTCTACCCAAATGGGATAATTCTGGAGCTCCAGCCTTGCCTTGGGAGCTAGTGGCTTCCCGTTGAAAACTTAGAATCAGCCAGTCTATTAATGCCTCAGAGCCTGCCATCCCCAATCACTGTCCACAGTGACAGGCCTTCTAGTCATCTCTCCTCCACAAGACACTTCAGTGCTGTGCACCTTCCCTCTCCCCTTCTCTCACCAACCTTCCCTCTGTGCCACGTGAAGCCCCCACTGGCTGGTAAACTCCCCTAACACCTTTGGTCCTTCCCCTGTACTCTATGATGTTAGATGAAACCCATCTCTACTGAGGATATCACTTCCCGGGGCCACCACTAGTCTCTATGGTGACTTGGGCAAATTAAAAAATGGTGGCCCCTCTGGGTGGGGAGGTCACATTGGTTAAAAGTGCCCCCTCCCCCAGATAATCTAGTCCCTGAGGACCCAAAGCTCAGATTTCAGTGCACAAACCATACAAATTCCAGCCTGACCACTTCCTCGTAACCTTCACTCCCCAGTGCCATTCCACATGTTTACTCTTCCCCTTCTTGTAAAAGCTTCTGCCACTCTGAGACTCAGCCAAGTTGTCATATCAGCCTCCAATGTCCCTCATGACAATCAACTTCCAACCTCGTCACTGAAGACTGATGGTCTTCCTCTCCTCCACATCTGCCATCTTGCTGTGTAACTTGGATGCTCATAACTTGCCCGACACTGGAGTCTCACAGCTCCCCCCCCCTCAATCCAGTAGCCTTCATCGCCACTCCCTTCAGATTCCCCCACATCCAGCAACCTTGTCAGAATCACCCCGCAGTGGAAATCTCAAACTCCAGTAGCCCAGCGCCAAACAGCAATCCACTTCCCGTGCAGCTCTCTCCTCAGCATCATGGAGAGTCCAGACCCCTCAGTACATTTTCTGCCCCTCCAGCATAGACCACACAGTCCACCACCTGAACCATTCTCTTACAAGCATCTACCTTCATTCTCATTTTTCTGTGAAAATTCAACCCTCAAGAGTCCCATGATCCACCTCCTACCCTCCTCTGCCCAGGCTATGACTGCTGAAGAAAAGCACATAATTCCACCTTGGCACCATGGTCTCCCAACTCAGCTGGGTCTCAGTGCCACAGATCGAAGAACCTTTTGCTTGTGCATTGTAGGCTGTCTCTCCCACTCTCTTCAAGAACTGATCCAATCTCCACAGCCCTCTTCAAACCCCCCAGCCCACCCAACCCCAAAGCTCTTCCATCTGGGCAGACAACATCTCTTCCTATTTTAATGAGAAAATTGAACCCATAAAATGAGAACTACCTTAACTTTCCAGTTGCCACCTCCACCATCTGGCAATCTTTGGCCCTTCCTGTTTCCTTCTCTCTAGTCTCCCAGGATGAGGGGCCTTCCTCCTACCCCATGTCAGTCCCTCCATCGTGTATTCTCCATCCTTGGTACCTTCTTCACCAGTTTTCACTCTTTGTCTTGCAACCTCTCCTTCTCTAGTGTTTCCTGCCTCTTAAGCCTATAAATATGCTCAAGTTTTGCAACATTTAAAAACAAACAAAAACTGTCCTTTCCTTGGTTCTCCCAGCCCCACCTTATCTCCTTCCTTTTTTCTCTACCAAAATCTATACTGTTTGTCCCGCTTCCGCACTTCCCCTTCCCAATTCAACCCACTGCAGTCTCCAATCCCCCTATTCACTATTTCTCAGTCAAGAATCAGCAATACTCTCCAACTGAAATCTAGTGGATAATTTTCTACATTTTTCTTACTATTGCATTTGACCCTATTGCTCACTCTCTTTCTCAAACTGTCTACTCCCTGTGACTGTAATGCCATGCTCTCTGTGGAGTGTATCTCCACCTCAACTCCTCCTCCACACAGCACTTAATCATTAGGGTATTCTCGAACAAAAGCATCCACTGTTGAAGTTTTCACTAACACCTATATTCTAATAACTCACAAGTTTATACCCTAGCCTGGATTTCCTTTCTGAACATCAGATTTGTATATACAACTGTGCATTGAACATCTCCATTGAGACATTACACAGGTGCCTCAAACTAGACCTATCTAAAACTGAACTCATCACCTCCACTCTTTCCCCCAAACTTGTTCCTCCTGTGATCTCTATCTTAGTCACTGTCACCATCATCCACCTATCCTGGCAAGTCAGACACCTGGAGTCATCCTTAACTCCTCAGCAATCTACCTCTAGGATCTGCTCTTTTTATTGCCCTAATTTTTTAAATCTGTCTCTCCCTTCTAGCCCTACACCTGCTGGCTCTTCAGTGATAACTCATCATCACTCCCCTGGACTCTTGCAACAGCCTCCTAATTGAACTCCTGATTTATCACTCTCATATCCATTCCCCATGTAATCACTAAAATGACTGATCTAAACCCAGATATGGCCATGTCACTCTCCTGCTTTAAAATCATATATTGCCTATAAGATAGAGTTTTAAATTCTTGACATGACATACAAGGCCCCTTTTGACTTGGCCCCTATTCTCTCTCAACAACAGCTCCCCCACTGTTTTGTCTTGAACATTACATTTGAGTAATTCCCTGCTCACATCATGTTGTTTCACACTCCACACTTCTCCCGTCTAGGAGCCCGCACCCCAAACTCCCCCTACTCTTGTTGGTCATCTCCCCGATTCTTCAAAACAGCTCATCCATTATTTACTACAAAAAGCATTCTTGCCCTTCCTTTGTACTCCTAAGGCACCTTTCCTTACCACTACTTTAGCATTTATCCATTATTTTGAAGTGATCTGTTTATGGCCTACCACCCAACACTTAACAAATTCAAAAGCAGGATTGAGTACCAGGTCTTTGTGCTCTCTCCCACACTCCCAATGCTGAGCACAACATTTGACATATATTAGGTACTCGAAAAATAACTATTGAATTGATTGTCATAACAGGGCTATGAGGCAGATAATATAAATGAAAAAGCTCAGATTCAGAAAGCAGGTTAGACACTGGTGGATGGAAGAGCAGCGACTTGAAACCAACTAAGGCCTATGCTCTTTCAAGCAAGACCTGAAACAAACAAGCTAAGCATGGAGGTGGAGATGAGAATGGCATGTCAGGACACCAGCTTCAGGGTGACGATGTATGTGAGCAATACAGGGAAATAAAAGTGGGCAAGATTCTGGAGGGCAGAAGAAGAGGGGCTTAAGGCCCTGGCATTGTTGGTTCTAAGCAGAACCCGATATGAAAGACTGCCGTTAGCACCAAGCCTGAGCTGCCTACTAGCTAAATCTAGATGCTGGGCCTGAGGCAGCCAGTGTCCCCACAAATCCTCACAATTCCTCTTCACAACCATCTTCTGAGATCTGTACTTATTCCTCCCCAGGAAACAAGCCTTTAGGAAGTTCCTAGCGTAGCTCAAGACATAAAATATCCAAAGAATATTAAAAGAGAAATAAATATGAACCTGTGTGAACAAAAGCAGCCACGTCCCTTGGCCTCACCTGGGAGGTCCCTAGCCTTCTCCCACCCATGCTTCAGCAGCCTTCCCCCACAACCTGAAATGCAGAAGGAGCCAACAAAAGGCAGAGGCATGACACAGCCAAGGAAAGCTCGTGAATCCACAACATGAAGGGAATATTCTGAGACAGCAGCAAAAGAGGGACTGTAGGTGTAGTCAGAGGCCCCATACCTGCATGCATCAGAACATGGCCCTTCCCTGCACACATCCCTCTGGGGCTAGTAAGCTAGAAGATGATTGCTCTAGACAAGAAAGGCACAAGGACATATGGTTGAAATACCAGGGAAAGAAAATTAAAAATACCATTCTGTGTTGACGAAACAGGAAAGGTGGCTAGGTGTGGTAACAAAGGATAAAGATAGGGTGTCCTGCTCTGGTAAACTCCCTGTCAAACAAAAGTAAATAGCCAGAATGACCTCATTGACAGAGAATCTGGCAGATTTCTAGGACAGGAACACTCCTACCCTCTGTCCTCACCAGAATCTCCCGGGGCCAACCACCTCACCTCCCCTAAAGGGTTCTAGGAACAGATAGCATACTTCCTGCCTGGGGAATGGGGCTGGAACTGAGGACTGCTAGAGCCTTCCAGCGGCCTCAGCTATAAATCATATTTTCAATTCACAAATAGAGACTGTCATACACCTGCTCACCACTGTTTCTGCTCTACAGACTGAAATAAAGGCCTTCAGTTTACAAAGATTCACAGGAAAAAGGAATTTGCTACCTTCCTTTCCCACATCCCCTTAGTCAACCAAGTCCAGCTCCACACCAACTCAACTGCAAGGAAGGGCTCATTACCAGCTGGACAGGCTATGTTCTAGAGCCCGGTGAAGCCTTGTGGCCTTGACTAGCCTTTCAATGCTTATGGAGGGGAGAAGCCTGGGCATCTTAGAATTCCCCTCTGAGGGAGGTGTAGGCAGCTCCCAGGTACCACCTCCTTAGGATCTCTCCAATAATAATAATGAAAACAAGAAAAACAAGCATTCATTGAGTTCTTTATGCTTTGTGCTTTAGGCATTGTGCTTTAATGTGCTATCTCATTTAAATCTCCCATCAACTTTATGAGGTGGGTGCTAACATTACCCCCATTTTATGGACAAGAAAATAGAGCAGTTCAATATGTTGGTCTGAGGTCACATGGGTAGCCAATGGAGAAGCAGGGGAGACAACATAGACCTTTCTTCCTGACTTCAGCGATCCTGCTCTCAACACCCACACAGAAGGCGCCATGTTCCTTGCCTCTGTGTATCTCTCTTTCTCATTGTATGTACTATAATTTTTTCCATTTCAAATTTCCAGAGCCATCATGGTTTCCCATTGGAGTGTAAGCTTCCTGAGGTTAGAAATCATTTTTAAAGGTGCTTTGGGAGGGATATCAAGAACAGAAATGCCGACTGACCAAATGAAGGTTCAAAATACCATATATGTTTAATAAATGCCATTTATTGGTTCTTATTAAAACATTAATGCTGCATATCCCGGGTAATTCAATTCCTTTCTTCTAGAGCAGGGTTTCACAACCTCAGCACTGTGGACATTTGGGGCTGGATAACCCTTCGTCATGGGGTGTCCTGTGCATCGTAGGACGTTTTGCAGCAGCCCTGGTCTCTCCTCGCTGGACGGCCAGTGGCAAACCCCACCAGTTGTGGAAACCAAAAACACCTCCAGATGTAGCCAAATACCCCATGCATGGCAAAATCACTCCCAGTAAACAAGTAAAAATGATAGTACTTATTCCCCCAGAGTAAAACAGCAAGAAAACTTATTTCCACCTATAATAAAACAGTACTCTTATTACTAATAGTTAATAAATATGAGAGTCCTTGAGAATTACTTATAAAAGCTCCAGAACACTAATGTCAAAAAATCAAGACAATATTCCTGTTCTGCCTGAACCAAACCACTTTCTGCTTATAGAATTTTTTGTAGAGTTATAGGCTGGCGGAGCCCATAGCCAAAAAGGGAAGGCCTGGGTTCAAACCCAGCTCATGGTCCCCCCAAATCACTGCTTATAACAGGATGGAGCAGACATAAATATTTTTTTTAATTTCATCTCCCTTACTTACTAGTTTTTGGTCAATTCATTCAATATCACTGGGTCTCAGTTTCTGTAAAATGGGGATGATAGTACGTAGCTCAGGACTGTTGTGAGGATTAACTATAACAACTAGAAAGCAACTATCTAGCAAGGTCTGCTGAAGAGGACTCAGAAATAGTCACTCTTTTTCCCATCCCCACTTGTCACCAGGCCCTTGCCAACATCGTAGATGTCTGATTTATCTTTTTCTCCACACCCTCCAGCAGAGAAGTTTTCAACCCCAGCTATACCTGAGAACATCTGCAGTGCTTTCAAAATGCTGATGGCTGGGCCCTCACTACACATCAACCAGATCAGAGTCTCTGGCTTGAAAGTATGTCATTATTCAAATATTTATTCATGATAAAGGTACTATATATTTTTTCCCATAACTTTATTGATGCCAAAAATAAAAAGTAATATTTGTACCAGTTCTTAGACGACTATATTAGTCACTAATAATCAATACATTATAAATAATTTAAATAAATCAGTATATCTCCAAATATCATCTATTGTATTCTTAGGATCCACAAGTCCCATTAGAATGGTTCTCAAAATTTCAGGAAACAGTGCTACTAGTAACTCTGAAATGAATATATCAATAACAAATAATATGAGTGATAAATAACATAAGCGATAAAATGGCATTTATACACAAGCTAAAAATAGAGCCTATTTGTTATTGGGAGAGCAGATACTGTCATTTTTTTGTATTTTTAGTAAGATGCTATAGTATACGGTAAGAATATTTAAATGCTACTGCATAGTATCAAATCAGTACAAAAGGAAAAATCACAGGTCATAGTTAATGGCACTAGTTGCATCTAAGGAAATTAAATGATGAGTCACAGGATGTTCCTGTGACTCAACTAATGGAATGATATTGAAAAGGGAAAGGTATGGTGCTGGATTCAGGGTTGTGTTTCAGTAGCCTTGTCGTAACGTATTAGCATCCCCCGCCCCCGGAAGTGTACCCTCCATCAGCGCATCATAAAACTCCATGGGAACAGGAGTTCGCCTCCTTCTCCTAGTGCCTACAACAGTACCAAACCTGCAGAGACACTCAGCAAAACATTTCTGAAATAATGAACCTACTGTTCTTTTAATTTATTTTACCTCTATCTTATTTTCCCTATGTCCTTAAGTTCTCACTTTTTAAGTCTTGTATTTCTGTAAGCTAACCGAAGTCCTATGAATAAAGTATATTAGAAAACCAATATACTTTTAAAGAATTGGATGTAAGGGGATTCCCACGAGTGGCATATTTCCTTGACTTTGCCCTTAGAGAAGTGTCTCCATCATTTTCTGCTCTGAGCATCACACTGATGACAGCTAATCCTGGGGATTCCAACTCATGCCCCACTGATTAAACTATATTATTTCACTACTGAGCCATCCAGTTAAACAGTAAGGAAAATGCATTTGAATTGCTTGATAAAATGGTACGCCCTCCAAAGAAATTTCAAAGTGCAGCAAACGGGAACTAAAGAGCTAGTTTTTCTAGAAGTAACTGAACTGGACTTGCTAAACTTTCCTCAGTTGCCCTGCGATGCACTTCCTCTCAGGCAGAAAGTGCTTTCTCTCCAGGGAGGAACCCTCACTGGCCAGCTGGCCCTGTGCAGAGGGTGTCCAAACCATCCTCTTCCCTTTGCTGGGAAGGCCTTTTCTAGTTCCTCTTTTACTGGGGGATTGGGAAGCACTGAGCCCTGACATCCCTCCTTGTCTCTTCACTTCCTTACCCACCAAATCAGTCTCTGACCAGACCACTAAGTGCCTCCACACTTTTATTTCTGCCTAAAAGTGAATGGAATCAATTTCCATTGGGGGAGTTAGGGGAGGGGCAGGAGGGGACCACAGATTCTAACATTAGAAGGAAGAGCTTAAAAGGTCTGACCTCTCACTTGATAAGAAAGGGTCCTCGAACACTCTTCCTGAGTTGACTTTCCACCTCTACTTAAATGTAGGTATCCCTGCTTCCTGCTACAGCAATAAAAGGCATTTCTGGAAGTTGCAATGTAAAGTAAATCTTCATGGATCATTTATTTCCAGACTTTGGATTTCAGGGACCTAGACAGGGTGACAATTTTTCATTTTGCCAAATAAGGACATTAAAAAAAAAAAAACAGGTTTGGGGAAGAGAATCTACTATCTATAATCTACAATGACCATAATTTCACAAGAGAAATGATATTTTACAAATAAGATGTCAAAAAACTATATGTCAGGATAAAAGTCAGGCCTTTGGCTCAGAAATACTTTTGCTTTCTTTTTCAAAACCTCACAATTTTTCTCTCATTTCTCTTCAATGAAGATAAGTGAGCAGTTGATCAAGACCATCACCAGGATGGAATGTGACTGTAAAGCAGGGGTCATTTTCCCCTACAGCTTTGGGCCCTTGAGCAGTTTACACTACTCCCCCGACCCAAATCCACTGACCACTGCATGCAAACGAGGCCCTGTGGGTAAAGCATTATGCCAGTCTAACTGCAGTCTTGACACAATTTAAGAGTAAATGAAGCCACAGATGTGATGAACAAAAAGTCTTGAGCAAAGCTATAACAATTAACTATTGCAGTAGTAAAACTTCTCTCCAAGTTTTGTAATATGCTAATGGACTAGGCAAGAATCCCAAATGCACTATGGAATATACGCATGGCATAGTAAAATTAAAATGCACTGTACTTTGACTTTGATTCATCTGAAACTAAAATGCTAAGTCAAGCAAGTACATATTAACCGAATAGTAGGGATGTACAGTAGAGAATATACCAGCCGGGAGGAAGGAAGCTTGGGGCTAGTCTCGAATTTGCCGTGTTTAGTGTTCGCAAATATAAATAAGGGAGTTCTATTAAAATGATCTCTTAGGGCCAGCTCAGCTTAAAAATTCTTAATGTCATATTAAATAATGTCTCATCTCTCAGAATTTATAAGGTCTCAGGGAATAAAAAGAATGGTCCACATCTTCTAAAAAGCTGACCACTAGATTATTCTCTAAAGCATAAGGATCCACACTATGGGATCTTGAAAAGTATAACACCCACCACCCTGAACCAGAGAACCAAAGGGTACAACCCAATTAGTACCTAAATCAACACATGTTGACTTAAATCGCATCCACTGTGGGCAAACAAGTGAGAATACATATTCTTGGGGCCCTTCCCTCTCCCTGGTCTCCCTTCCTCCTAGAGTTCACCATTTCTTGCCATTAGCAGTTAAGAACTACCACCTGTGACAGGCATGTTACCTGTCATCTCTTTGACACCATTCTGCGAGGCTGGTATTGTTACCTTCATAATACAGATAAGAGAACTAAGGCTCAGACCAGGCTCAGAATTAAGTCCAATCCAAGGTTACAACGTGAGGGGTGGGATTCAAATGCAGGCTTCTGTGACTCTACAGCTCATGCTGTTTTCCCCATGGCCATGCTGCATCCCTCACAACTTTGAACACCTAGGGAACCCTTCCTTTAGACTTTGACCATAAGAAGACCAGCTGCTCTCTCCTCTCTGATAGTTCTCCTTCCTAGAGAGACCAACAAGGTATTAAATGCCCACCAGACTTTCAACAGCTTGAAGGGTATCAGCACATAAGCTTTCAGCAGACTGGCAAGTTTGGGGGGCAGGTCAGGGCCTGCTACTGAAAGCAAGGCACTCTGGGCTGCTGAGAGAGAAAAATCACCCAAGTTCACTCAATGCAAAGTGGGGAGTCAGTGAGACACAATGGACCTTTGTTGGTACCTAGCACCGGGTCTGGGTCTGCAGTGCGGTCTTAGGTGGGCTTCTTTGAAATCATGCCCATTTTACCAAGTAAATATTGGCATGAGAACATCCAAACCTGTAGTGAATTTTTATAAGAATTCAATACTTGAGCCAAAACTAATGACAACACTGGCAAGAAAATCTCAAGTGTTCTGGGAAATGACAGTTTTGCAGTTTCTTTTAATACATTCAGAATTAAAGAGGGAACACCAGGAAGATTACATGAAGGTCGGAGAAAGAAAGACAGGGACTGGGTCACAGGGTAGTTAACAAGATTATGTGCTCTCTGAAAGGTGGCTATGCTTCTGAGAGGTCTGAAAAAGAGGCGTTTCAAAGGTATGTTAACCTAGATGAACAAAAAAGTGAACAGGGCTTGCTTAATACAAAGATAAACCTCTTACTAAAAAAGTTATATGCCTGGGGTGTGACTACCCACCAAGACCTGCCCAGTTAGAAATTTATAATCAGATCATCCTGTGAGATTACTTTCTGTTAGATTTCTTACAACACCCGCTTTTTGTTCACAGAACCTAGTTTTTCCAACTTTACCAAGTCTGACATTCGGTTCCAACCTGGTTTACTCAGATCAGCTGCTAAACCCTTACTCTTTAAGGTATTACCTGGAAGTCTGTTAGAACGAGGACTCGCAGGCCTCACACTAGGCCTGCTGAATCAGTAACTGCATGTCAGCAAGGTGTTCCAGGTGATTTGAATGCACAGTAAAGTTTAAAAAAGTACTGTCTAGAATCACCTAAGAGCTTTTTAAAAGTGTGAATTTCCAGGAACTAGAGTCCAGAGAAGGGGATGGAAGAGTAGAGAGAATCCCTCTACTAAAATATGTATTTTTTAAAATTAATATTCTTGTGATCCCCTGTCCTCAAGAAAAATCAAGTCCTTTCTGGCTGTAATCAAAGAACTATGTTTTGTCAGCAGCTGTTCCTGAGACCAACAGTTTCCTTCCTAAAGGTATACTGATGACTTCATACAGGCCGTCTTATGCTGAGCTTGACATTGCAGTGAATGAATGAAGCAATTCTGCTTAAAAAGGGTTTCCCCTCCAAGGTATTCCCCATTCCCCAAATTTCTGCTCTTGGTTCATAAGGAGGTATAGACTCCATATCAACAACAGGACTCCTATATTTTCTTTTCTCCTGATCCACTGCCTTAATCTGGCACAAACTAGGAAGGAAGGAAGGAAGGAAGGAAGGAAGGAAGGAAGGAAGGAAGGAAGGAAGGAAGGAAGGAAGGAAGGAAGGGAGGGAGGGAATTAACATGTTATAAATCGACTATGTGTCCAATCCACCCCATCCCCCAAAACAGTTTACATATCTATCTCATTTAATATACATACAAATATGTAAGATTGGTATTAATGCCCCAATTTTCAGAATTGGAGACTAAAGCTCAGATAGGTTAAAACTCTCAAAGGCTGGATTCTAAACCAAATCTAATACTCAAGTTCCACTGCATTCTACTATCCTAACTTGCCTACACAGATTATATAAATAAAATTTTATTGAGATATAATTCATATATCATAAAATTCAATTCAGTGGTTTTTAGTATATTCACAAGATTATGAAACTATCACTACTATATAATTCCAGAACATTTCTATCACCCCAAAAAGAAACTCCAAACCAATCAGCAGGTACTTTCCATTCTCCCTTTCCCCCAAGTCTCTGGCAAGCACTTTCCATATCTATGAATTTTCCTGTTCTGGATATTTTAAATAAGCAAAATTATAGGTGGTCTTTTGTGTCTGGCTTTTTTTGCTTAGAACAATGTTTTCAACATTTATCCATATTGTAGCATCTATCAGTACTTCATTCCTTTTCGTAGTTAGATATTCCATTGAATGGATATGTCATATTTTTATCCATTCAGGAATTGATGGACATTTGAGCTGTTTCCACTTTTTGACTATTATGAATAACTCTCCTATAAACATTTATGTATGTTTTTGTGTGTACATACATTTTTAATTCTCTTGAGTACATACGTAGGAGTAGAGTTGCTGGGTCATATAATAGGAGCTCTATATTTAATTTTTTGAAGAAGTATCAAACTCTTTTCCAAAGTGGCTGCATTATTTTACATCCCCACCAGCAATGCATGAGGGTTCCAATTTCCCCATATTCTTGCCAACACTCATTATCATTTGTCATTTTCATCATAGCCATCCTAGTGGCTATAAATTGGTATCTCCTTGTAATTTTGATTTACATTTTCCTAGTGACAATGATGCTGAGCATTTTTTCATATATGGACTGGCCATTTATACATATTCTTTGAAGAAATTATTCAAGTCATTTGCCCATTTCAAATTGGAATATTTGTCTTTTTATTGTTGAGTTGTAAGTATTCTTTATATATTCTAGATTGTAGGCTCTAGTCCATAATTTGCTAAATTTTTTCCATTATTTGCTTATCTTTTCACTTCTTGATAGTGCCCTTAGAAGAAAAAAAATTTCAATACTGATGAAATCTAACTTACTTATTTTTTTATTGGTTGCTTTTGCTTTAGGCACGACATCTATTAAACTACTGCCTAATCTGAGGCTATGAAATTTATACTTATGTGTTCTTCTAAGAGTTTTATAGTTTAAATCCTTACATTTAGATCCCGATCCATTCTAAGTAAATTTTTATATGGTGTGAGGTAGAGGTCTAATTTCATTCTTTTGCATGTGGACATCCAGTTGCCCCAGCGCCATTTGTTTAAAAAGACCATTCTTTTCTCCCATTAAATTATCCTAGCACCCTTGTCAAAAATCGGTTGATCTAAATGTATGGGGTTTTTTTTCTGAGTTCTCATATCTATTCCATTGATCTATATGCCTATTCTTATGCCAATACCATACTGTCTTAATTACTATAGCTTTGTAGAAAGTTTTGATAGTTTGTAAGTGTGAGTCTTCCAACTTTGTTGGTGCTCTTTTTCAAGATCATTTTGATTATTCTGGGTCCCTTGTTGTAGTCTTTAGTACAAGTCTGGCATTTCTTTTGTTAAATTTATTCAACATCTTTATTGAATATCTTCACATTTACTGACACTCTTTATTAATATTCTTTATTTGGTGAGACATCATTCTCATACTTTCATTCATTAGAGTGTTTTCTTTTAGTTCTTTGAACATATTTCTAATACTTGAGTTAATATCTTTGTCTAATAAGTCCAACATTTGTGCTTCCTTGGGGACAGTTTCCATTGGTTGGGAGTTTTTTCTTGTGCATGGACCACACGATCTCGTCTCTTTGTATGTCTTGTAATTTTTGTTGAAAACTAAGCATTTAAAAGTTATAACGTGGTCATTCTGGACACCAGATTCCCTCCCAGGGTCTATTGCAGTTCCCATTGGTTGTTATTGTTTGTTGTTGTTCTTCTTGTTGTTGTTGTTGCTATTGCTGTTTATTTACCGACTTTTCTGGATTAATTCTGTAAAGCCTATATTCTTCTTTACCATGTGTGGCCACTGAAGACTCTGCTCAGTTAGCTTAGTAGGCAGCTGATGAATAGACAGAGATTTCTTTTAATTCCTTGAACCATAAGTTTCCTGACCTTTGCCAAATTCCTCTGTGTGCGTGTTTTGTGGCATGCCTTCGCTGATCAGATAGGCAGTTTACAACACTGCTTAGCCTTCATTTCCTGTTTGTACAGAGCAAAAAAAATGAAGATTAGGGCTCTTTGGGTCTTTCTTGGATATGTACATAGTCCTGTACATGTACATGTCCTTCTAGTTCCCAGGACTTTGTCAGAGCTTTTCAAAGGCCCCAACCAACATTTTTTCTCCAGTTTTTTTTTCTTTCACGTTTTTTGCTCAGTTCCTTGGTAGTCCCAATTAAAACCACTGCCTCAGAAAACTACTATGTTAAAAAAAAATCTCACTATTTTTAACAAATATCCTAGCAATAAGGCTGTTTGCACCGAGAACGTTCTGAGTCAGGTCAAATAACAACAAGCCCTGAGATTGTAGCTTCACAGGCAATTTCCAGATAGTGACAATTCCCTGGGCATAAAGCCTTTATAAAGAGCTTCAAACCCTTTCTGTCGCCTTCCACTGATTGCCAGTTTGTTGGTCTTCATGGCTACCATAGTTGCAAGGCTTTTGGTTTCTAAAGCTACCACAGAGGTAGGGTGAGAGGTTGTGGGAATAGGGCAAGTTGAAATGCCATAATGGTCACTGTACTTAATGAGATTCCACCATTTTTCTTAAACAAATGCTCCCCAGATTGTTGCAAGCTTTTGGTTAATTTCTAGAGTTGAGGGAAAGTTTATTTTTGACCACTTTTGCTAGTATTCTCACTACTTTCCTAGAGGAGTAAATTTTTTAGAGGTCCTTATGCCACCATTCTGTCAATGCTTCTCTTGAAAAAAAAAAGTATAAATATTACCTTGATTCGATTCTACATTTTTTTGCTTCATTTCTACTCACATAGTAGAATTATTTCTTCCTTCTTTTCTCCTTCATTGAGTAAATCATAAAAATCAGGAGAGATAGGAAAAATATGTTTTTCTGATTTTTTAGTAGTTTCCTTGTTCTATGATGCTATGGAGGAAAGTGTCAGGAGCAAGATGGACCAAAGTTGTTTCTTTTCAAAGAAATAAATAAATCCAGATGCACAATGTTTCTAGTTCTATGCTAGCCACAAAACAAACTGGGATTGGAGACATGTTTGATTAAAGAGGTTTGGAAATGGGTATGCAATATTCCAAAAAAAGTGGGCTTTTTTATGCCTGAGTTGCCTGTAGAGAGAAGAGTGGAGATTCTAAATGAGCCAGGTATGTGATGATTATTCAACTCTGAATTCACTTTGCCAGTCTTAAACCTTTCTCAACAGTTTTCTTTTAACAGCAGATACTGAGGTGGATGAGATTCAAAATAAATCCATGACCAATTCATTTCCCTTCTTGAGCAAAACTGGAATTGATAAAGGATCGCAGTGGCAAATTCCAGAAGCCAGTTAATTTAAGGGAGGGGTGAGAGGAGGATTTGCATGGATGACCTCACCCAGAAGCTCCAGCCCCGGAGCATATAAACAAGTGAGGTAGGTAGGTCTTACTCAGTTCCAGGCCCAGCAGTTTCCAAACAAATCAGGACCATGGCAGTCCTCAGTTCCACACTGCTGCCACGTGGGCTGTTTCTGTGCCTCGGAATGCTGTTTATTTCTGCCATCTCTGCGAATTACACTGACAGCCCTGTAAATTACACCGAGAGCTCCGCAACTTACATTAGAAGCTCCGAGATCATCCCCATCACTCCTCCAAAAATCCGGGTCCATCCAGATGTCTATGAAAGCAACACAGTCTACACAGGTGAGTAGAAGCCATTCTTCTGCTTTCTTCTCTAAGGGGAGTTAACCGAACTTCACAACATAACTCTCCATCTTTGCTCTCAATTATAAAACATGTGTTTAGACCTGGATGGGAAGTGGGGACAGAAAGAATGAGAACATGTAAGAGAGTGGATTGGATGGGACTATTTCTGCATGTTTCCTGTGCCACCCTGAGCCACAGGAGTCATTAAGTCCCAAAACCCAGGTTAACAGAGTCATGGCAAGTTCTCTGACTTAGTAAAATTGGCGTTTTTATTATTTTAAGGGTCTCACTGCTCAAGATCTCACTACTAGTAAGTGTAAAACTAGCTCTTAAGTCTTGTTCTTTTCATTCCTAACCCAATGGTTTTCTTAGAGGTACCTAGATATTTCATAAATATCCTTTTGAGATCAGCCAACTTACCAGTCAAGTGCTTTCTTATTACTTTCATAACAACAAAAACATGTAAAATAGTGGTTTAGCCCTCATAACAACCTATTAGGTAGAGACCACTGTCATTCCTAAATTGTACATGAGAAAACAGGGATAAGGATGTTATTGACTTGGTTAGGTCACAGAGCTACTTAAATAGTGGAGCTGGGATACAAGCCAGAGCAGTCTATCTTCATCGACTCTGCCCTTAACCAGTACCCTATATGCCCCTCCATTATAGTAATGAGGCTGATATTCCTTACTATGTGCTGAGTACTGTTCTAAGAGTCAATTCCATTATCTTCCCATTTTACAGATGAGAACTGAGGCACAGGGAAGTTAAAGTTTTAACCAAGGTCACCAGTTAGTAAAATTCTAATATTTGAACCAAAATAACAGTTCAGCTTTGTACAGCCAGGCTGTCCAGCTTCAGAGCCCGTCTTCTTATCTACTTTATTATCCTGCCTCTCTTAGACTCTAACCAAGTTTTGCAGAGACCACCAGGGTGAAATCCACACCAGTGATATACAGATTCCAGGCTTCAGCAAGAGAATGACTATAGCTTGCTTTTACATACCCATGCTAACTTGTACTTTTTTCTGTTTTTTTCCATGAGGACTGTCACTAAGTGCTTCGCTAAGGGCTCACAACTCAGGCGGTGGACCTTGTCCAACAAGGCAGGGAGGATAATCTAATAATTCAAAATGAAGACCAGGAGGGCATATGTGTGACCTTGTATAGGGGAAAGGACCTGGGGTGGAGGGGAGAAGGGAGCCAGAGACACAATTGAAAAAGAGAGTACAGACCTCTAACAAGCTACATCTCAAGGTGAAGGATTTTGCCATTGAAATGGAAGGAATAGAACCCTATCTTGTGAAGATGGGAAGGGGATAGGAAGGTGGGGAAATTAGGAGCCTTTTGAAAGTAGGCAGACAGAAGAAAGAAGAGTCAAAAGATGATTCATAAGGCCCCTTAAATGGACTCCCTTGAAACGGAACATGCTGTGTAAAAGGGGAATCACAGCACTTAGAGGCAGTAGATGGGACAGAGAGAAAAGGAAAGGATGAAAGCAACGAAGGGCCATGGATTGCCTACTACATGCAAAACACTTCCCCAAATGTCATCTGATTTTATCAATGAAAAAAAGTACTATAGTTCTATGATACACTGACTCACTATAGGAATGATTTAAGTTGAGATTAAAATCCTGTGCCCACAGGTGTGAAGTGACAGATTCCACACCTAGGATGACAAAACAGTCTCCAGAATGTCTGTGTAAAGTGTCATTGTAAGACTCAGCTAGGGCTCAGGACTTGTAGGGAGACTGAGTAAATGCCCACACAGACTAACTACTTCTCCTTTTTTGATTTTGAAAATTTTTTAATTTCAGGGTTTGTGTCAACATTGGTAAGTCAGGGCTGAATGGCTTGGCAGACACTTGCAGGTCAGGGAATATCTTAGAACAAGTTCCTTGGGTTTGTCTTCTTATCATTGAAAGAAAAGCATAATGCAGTGACACATGTTAAGACTGTGCTGGGTAAGCATCTGTCTCCACTTTTAGTTCTATGGACAAGAAGGATGTAACTTGCTTGCCTTTTTACCTGAACTTTCTGCTTCAAGGGCACTATACAACACTGGATGCACAACTTTTTAAATCTATCAGTTAGTAGTTACTTAGGGCCTTCCAAGTTCCCAGCACTGGGCTGGCCAGATACTGACACGGATGAAACCACAGAATACATATAGTACAAGCCAGAATGTAACTGAGCACTCAAGTCCACAGTAAAAAATATAAATGTTTCAGGAATGAGAGGGAAAGAAGGCTGAATTGGCCTGGAGGTGGGACATAAGTAGGATCTTGGAGAGTAAGTGGGGATGAGATGTATGATGAGAACTGCACACAGGCAGCCAGACATGAGCAAAGGCCAGCTGTGAGCTGTGTACCTGCAGACCCGAAGGAAGACCCCTAAAGTTGGGGTGCACACAGCACCATGAGCTACAGGTTATGCAGGTCATAAAAGACACATGCTGGGTACTGTAACTGACAGAATAGAAGCAGAGATATAAAAGTGGAAATGTTTAGATGCTCTAGAAAGAAGGCACTTGAAGATTTTGGAGAAGAGTGTCTCCTGATGGAAGTGTTGTATGTGGAAGTCTGTGCTGGCCGCAGCCTGAACAGAGAACATGGAGACCAGAAATTCAAATGATACAGATGTCTGGGAGAGAGGAAAAGAGGATATAAGTCAGAGTAAGACAGGGAAAACAGAAGAAAGGACAGAGATAAGAGCATGTCCATGAAAGAGCTGGCAGACTTGATGAGTCTGTGGGTGACACCATCACTTGTCATAGTATACCTCACCATTATGCACACATCTAGGACAAATGCCCGGTTCTCACTGAACAAGTTAGGACCTGTGCGAGCTGGTTCAGCGTACCTTAATTGGCAAAAAACAAACTGAACAGAGAAGTGTTTTGTGCTAAAAATATAACAAGTGTAATTCATCTAACACCCATTATGTATTAAAGTCTTTGCATTCTTTTTACTCCTCTGAGGAACCTTTCAAGATAAGGTATCATGATCTCTATATAATAAGGGATAATGTCATTATCACCAGACCTACAACTAGGCCTGTACAAAGTGGGCATTTAATGAATATTTGTGGAGTTTATAATGAAGAATAAGAAAACTGAGGCTCAGAGGTGAAACGACTTCATCCTCAATGTTAGAGCTAGAATTCAGAACTAGGACTGTCAGATCCTATGATGCTACATGATGGGCTTTTTTTTTTTTTCTTTGTGAAGAAGTCTTTGGAGGAATTCTGGGTAGCTGAGAGGGCCCTGGAGAACAGCTTAGCATTGAGGAATTCATTCAGAAGGGATCTTCTAAGGGAGGAAATGGACCAACTAAAATGTTCTCTTGAAATTCCCTCCCCATTACACATCAGAATTCTGAAAATAATAAGAGGAATTAACAAGTGTCATTGGGGTTCCCTGTGAGTGCCTGCTAGTTAGGTCATGGGAGAAGACTCGCCTGAGCAGAGATGGTCAGAAAACTCTAAGGGGCTATTGGACAGGTTCCTGGATTAGGGCTCCTGGGGCTCAGAGGCTCCCCTTACCTCACCCTCAACAACAGAAACCAAGAGCCCAGTCAGTATTTCTAGTACCAGGAAATGGACTTCTCTTTGACTTAACAGTAACATTCCCAATTTTCAGGAAGCACTTCCTAAGGGGCACTCCTGACCCTTCCTTCCATGCACATCAACCCCTAGTCTCTGCACAATCTACTCCCCCTGAGAGAAGAAGGGCAGAATGGGTTTATTCTTCCCTTTCCATCTGACAGATGAGAACAAGGTTCCCGAAGTTAAAAGCCAGCCTGGAATCTGACCCCAGGTACGGAGCAAAACCAGGGGCAGAGTACAGGTCTCCTCTTGCCTACCTTTTGCTGCAGAAAATCCAGAAAACACCAAAAAGCACTAGGAAGAAAATAAAAACCATCTGTAATCCCACTATCAAGAAATCACTGCAGTTAATATCTTGATGTTCTTCCTTCCAGACTTTTTTCAACTTCTTTTATAAAAAAGAGACCATACTATATTTACATGCTATTTGTAACCTTTTTTCACATTTAGTTTTGGTTTCATAACTCATCCCTTGTCTTACTGTATAGATGGCTGATTGCTTCCCTATCATTTCTTCCTAGTATTGATTCCTGTGGCTACAGACATCACCCATGTGGTCTTGCGAGCACTGGATATAAACGACAATGCAATAGGCTTCTGGCATAAAGCGAACTGGTATTCCCCACAAGGTGTCATGTATAATGTGACAAAACCAAACAACAGATTCTTCGAGGCCAAGTGGGAATCTGCTAATTCCACGAACATAACGACAGTCGAGATACAGTAAGAACCTATCTAACATATGATTTGCTTTGGGCTTTTACGGTTTCACATTGGGTTTATGCAGTTTTACACTGATCTTGGAAGACTCAAAATACAATCCAGATATGATGTGGAAAACTCAGTACTTGCACTCCTTTTCTGCCTTGCCATTCTTTGTCTTACTTTTTATCTATAGCAGTTCACACACACACACACACACACATCAGGTGTGCTCATCATAAACACAAAGAACTAGTACATTAAAGAAAACCAGAGCTGTATGGTAATTAAAGCAAAATGAATGAGTGAATGAATGAATGCATGCATGCATACATACAGACAGACAGACAGACAGACTGTTGCTGAAGGCAGGCCAGGGTGATCAGACATCACCTGGGAGATGGTGAAGATGAGAAGCTCAGACATTAAGGGTGATCAGATAGTGAGGGTAAGAGGTTCTTGCTAAACTGACTTAGCAAGGTTTTTGCTAAAACTAGATTATACAAGGAAGTGCACAAATGGGCATAGGAAAAGGTTCCAGAGCCTGACCAAAGTTTGGTTAAACAAATAATCTTTGTCACTGGGAACGCTGTTTGCTTCAGAGTCTCTGTATTCAAACTGGAGAATCATTTTTTAAAACATAGATTCTTTTTGGAAATGGCTTGCTAACAGAAAGTGTGATGACTGTGTAATAAACTCAGATTCCTAGTGGCACACCAAATGGACACACTCTCATTCTGAGGTGAGTTCAGCCAGGGGCTCATATTACACTCTCACCAAAAACAAACAAACAAACAAACAAACAAAAAACCTTTCTTCCCACTAAGGATTTGTTAGCAAGTTTATTTTAGAAACCAAACGTTGAGAGGCGCTTACCCTTTTGGACTCAGCCATTTTGTGCTGAAAGAACGGGTCTGACCATCAGGCCATGTCCACTATAAAGAGCTCTGTGGGCAGCGGTAATGATGATGATGCTGCCAAGCCACTCCATCCCCACCTGCCATGCCCTGAGCCTGCTTGGATCTGGCTGGCTCCCACGGAATGACTTGCTAGAATCCAAAAGGTGCTACAATCCAGCCTCACTACGGCAGTCTCTTAAAGGCCATGCAAGACTAATTAGGGCAATAACTTCTCTTTAATCTCACCTCATTAAAACCTCAACTCCATGCAACAACAGATAAAAGACCAAGCGGTGGCAATCTGCAATAGAAATAGCACATTCTCACTGATGTGTGGTCTCCTGACCATTCCTAATTCTCACCTTGCTATGATGCACTAGCTTCTCCACTCATTTGCAATGTACACACATGGTCTTGATCAACAAAGCTGACAAGGAGAGGGGAGCAGCTCATATGATGGGGCATAAAGAAAGCAGAGAACTCCACTGTGTTGGGTAGGGCACAAAAGGGATATGAAGAGATCCCTGGCCATGAACTTTACAATGAGGTTTAGTAAGGCCAGGCCTATACAGAAATAATTACTGAGGCTAAAGACCACTTCTTCAAGAAAGCATTCCCTACACTCCCAAGGAAGTTCTGGCTCTCTGTTATTTACTCTCACAATTTCCACTGCTTTGTCAGAGCACATATCATCGCTGTGATCAATTACTTAATTCATTAGTTGATTATTCATTTAAAATCTCTCTCTCCCTAGAGAACTGTAAGTGCCACAAGGATAAGAACCTGGCCTGTCTGGTTCACTACCATCCCCTCAGCACCAAGCACAGTGATTGGCATGTAGTATATTCTTATTAATTGTTGAATATATGAATGAGAGACTAATATAATAATGGACTCACTAATAGAAGAACAACAGACTAAGCTCTACCAATCATTTAATGAACTTTAAGCACCGACTATGTGTCAGCCATTGCTAACAGAACCTGCTCTCAAGGAGCTGGCCTTCCAGTTGCGGGGAGAGGCTCACAGCAAGACAATGCAGAAGGGAGGCGTGTGTCTCTGATGGAAATCTATTGGGGTTAATGATAATAAGGAGAACAACTTCATAGAGTTACTGTTAAATCTGTGGGCAGTTTTGACCCAGGTGATATTACAGGCAGAAGGACTGGCTTGAACGAAGACCAGCCTGTGGGGAGTTTGGGATAGTGAAGTTGGTGCAGTAGGGGATGGACATTATCTTCTCTGGAGCAAGATCACGGAGGATCTTAGTTAAGACAATATAGAGCAGACAAGTATTTAATAATCTGCTAATTGAGTAAGCACAAAAGGAATGAAGAGGTTGGGATCCTCTAGGAAGGCAGAACTGTGAGCTGAACTTGTGAATTCCACAGCTGAGGTCCTCACCATTCTCTCTCATTGATTTACCCTCCACAGAGCCTTCTCTTTCCATCTCAAAACACTGGATGCATTTTCACGTGTGAAAATGAATAAACGAGGTAAGTTCCTCTGTAGCCCATTTACATATCTGGCAGTGAACTCGATCAGCCTGGAAAATTATTTTGTGGGGGCCCTAGGAAAAGTCTTCTAATCATGTGTTACCCAAATATCAGGTGAGCCTTCTAGCTCTTATGAGACCTACATAAGATTAGCTCAACCTCTCATCCTATACCCTGTTGAAAATAAAAGCCATCTCCAAGATTTCTGCCAATTCCCTAGGGCCTTATATTTTCACAATCACCTGCGGCTCCAGAATCCTTCTTCCTAGGAAGCTGTTTCTATTCAATATCACATAGACACCAATATGAAAGTCAGCTCCTTCCTCAATTTCCACAAAGACTTTCCATTCACCCAAAGCTTTCACAGGTATAGCGACTCTATAGGGAGGAAGGGGAAGATTTTCACAAAGAAGGGTTGATAACATGGAAATACCAAACATTTCATTAGTTCTCAGAATGGCCTTTGGCCACCATCCACCACCAGGAATTTCCATTGGTCTTTCACAGGCTGTAGTCCTCAACCTCAACCCATCCTGAGGCTCCTTGCCCTTCTTTTCCCTCCTCTGCCCCCTTCCTTCTCTCATCTCCCTTTAGGGAGTTAAAATAAATTCAAGAAACTGAAGTTCAGAAAAGATATGTAACTTGTCTAAGACCAAATGGAAAGTAAATAGCAAAACTAGGACTCAAATTCCACATCTTGTACTTTTTACACTTTATAACCTTTTTTTTTTAATGAATTTTTAAATACAAGTTTCAACCAACAACAAGCCACATTAGTCTTTCTCAATGTCCAGATAACAGGACTTCCCCAAGTACCCCAAAACACTGACATACATTGACTATGCTGCCCATTTCCCCACCAGTCTTGGTCAAAAGGGATATCCATTTTCAACAAGTTTTAAAGTAATTATGCCTAATGAAACTATTATATGAAAGTCTTAACTGTTGCCTTGGTATTTTCCTCTCTGTGAAAATACTGGGTATTAGTTTCTTTCTCAGATACATTTTCAAGATAAATACTGGTATAAATGCAAAGAAAGAAAAATATATCTGTTTCTAGTCAGAACTCCTTAGCTCCATGCTAATAAAATCCAGTTGAAAAAAGAAAAAGTGGTCGAGTCAGACTTTCTGGCTCAGTGAGCTGCTGAGAAACCGTTGCCCTGGGGAAATGCTAAATGAGATAAGACAATGCCACAGAACTTAAAGGCACCCTCCAGGCAGGCAGAAGAATGCATGGGCCTTAGCAAATCACTGAACATTTCTCTTCATTATAGTTCCCTCTGTGGTCCACTCAGACCCTTGGAGATATCACTGCCAAGCCCCAGTTTTTCCAGGATCAGACATCCCACCTACCACTCACCACCCACCACCCAGGGCTACAGGCCTGGCTTTCTCTGCTTCTTAGCAAGGCAACCTGGAAGAACTAATGTGTGGTCACATCCCTGCACGGGAAAATGACCAGTGCCACAGAAACTACAGAAATTAAAGGGTTTGGACAGTGCCTCTTTTCACTTACTTTAAAGCAGGAATAGCCATCCTCCAGTATGGATGCTATCTAGTTTTTATAAGCGTTACATGCAGTCTTTGAAATTAGCAAGAAAAAATAAAATTATACCATTCTGGATCGTATTTGCACTGATGGATCTAATACATTAAAGACACTTGAGGGCCAAGCCCAGCTAATAACATGCTCAGTAGTTATAGAAGTTGAGCATAAATTCATTCCCTGGTTGGACTGTGTAGACCTTAAGGGTAGAGAGTTTTCTTATTTATTTTTTGTTCCTTGATATTCTGTACCCCATAGCTTTAACCCTCCTCTACACACACTTGGCCCTTGAGACATCTTTATGGAATTGTACTCATGAAATCTGGCTTCAGTGTTCCATTAGATTAGCCTTGTTCTCTAGCGCCCATCCACCACCCAAAAGAAGTTCTGATGCCTTTTTTTTCCCCAGCAATGACCACAATGTCACCCTACAAGACCACGATGTCACCCTACACCACCATGATGTCACCCTACAATGCCACGATGTCATCCTACAACACCTCCAGAAGTTTGGGCAACAGAATCTTCCTCAGCCCCATCGAAGACGCCATTCAGATCACACTTGTCTTTCTCATCACCAAACTCCTCCTCTTCTAGAAGGATACTAAGGGAACAATTGTTCCTGCCTCCACTGTACCTCCTACATTCAATTCCAAGCCAGCTCTGACATGTGTGTAAACGGAGCATTATGTTCTCAAATGTACAACTCTACTGCCACTGCTTTGGACCAAAAAAGGAGACTAGGTTGAGGGTAACCAGCCCACTCACTGGTGAACTTGGGGCACACAGATATTCAATTGGACCTTTCAGGATAGAAATTAGGCTTTTTATAACTACTTAGAACTGGTCTGGGTGTAACCTGGAATTCCAGCTCTAGGTTTAACATGTTGACAGCCAATTCTATAGCCAATCTAAACTTTTGTTAATTGCCAAATGATTTATCTGTGTCTCTGAGTCTCTGTGGGAAAAATCTTTCCTCACTTTCAAGATGATCTCAGATTTCTGACCAAACCCACTCAGGTTACACAGAGCTTCTATGACTCACATGACTCAACAAGGAAAGGAGAAAGGAAAAATAGCCCTTGTGCTACTGGCAACACCAGCAGCATTGGAAGGGCAAGAAAATAGGAATGCACCATATCTGAGCAGCCAAAAATAGGGAAAAATGGTGGCGTAAAGGCACTCTTTCCTATGTCAAACCAAATAAACTATATTTCAAACAAGAATAATGGATATGTTAAATTCAAATATGTCTTTAATGAGTGACTAACTCACAATATGGAATATTTTATATCTAATTTTATTCATTTACGTGAGCATTTAAAATTAATAGAATAGTGAGAGAGTGTGGTTTTCAGGCCAGATCTAAGGGTAAAATTTTCTCAATTTTAATTTTCTTCAAGTGCAAACTGATCATTTTTCCACTAATGGTAATTTCCACTACGGGAAACAGGCAAAATTTTATCACATACATGATACATTATAAAACCAAAAGAAAGCATGGTATTTCCAGTAATAACCAACAAAGGTTCCTCTTAATAATGATGCTACATTCTAGGACACCAACATCAAGTGACTGGCCTCCCTCAGAGACAATTTCTGTCAATTTCTTCTTCTTCCCTATAAATATGGCATACTTTCCTGTTTTGTAGATTTTATTCTTTTGAAGAATGGACATTTTAAATATTGTAATGTGGGAACTCTGGAAGTCCGATTCTCCCTTCTTCCCCTGCTATGTTGTTATGGCTTGTCAAAGGATGCAGTTGTACATTTGTTTAGCGACTTTTCTAAACTATTTTTGCAAATACCTCATTCTTGTTTGCGGTCACTGAAGTCTCTTTTCTGTTATTAGGGTGGTCAGCCTGTGACTCAACAGTTTTTCTTAAACGTAAAAATTTAGCATCATCTTTCTTCATTAAACATTCCTTAATAGATGTGAGGTTTCTTCATTTGTTTGTTTGCTTTTAGATTCTAGAGTTCTGAAAAGATTGATTATGACAGTTTTTGCCAGCATAATGTTGCTTCAGTGGAGGGACCAATTCTTGAAGCTCCTTATTCCACTATTTTCTGTGACGTCATTCAGTATCCCTATTAGTATCTGCTGGGCACTGTGCTAATCGCTTAACATGGATTGTCTCATTTAATCCTCAAAATAACCTTTGAGATACACCCATTTCACAGATGAGGATGCTCAGACAGAGAAAAATAATTTTCCCCAAGTCACTCAGTGTAGAAGAGAAGCTGAGATTTGAGTAGTCTATACTACTTCAGAGCCTGCACCCTTAAACAGGACACCCTAAGGGCTTCCTGAGTGGCTCCTGCATCACCTGAAATCACCAAGAACAACTGGCCACCCTGGGTTATATGACAAAGAGAGGGTGTAGGTGTCCCCTGCGAATCCAAGTAGGCTGCATGCTCCAAGCAGAGCTCCTGCATGCCCCACTTGTCAGCTGCCTTCTCCAAGATCAGCTGCAGTGAGTCCTGACCCAGCAAGCTGGGAACACGTTTCATATTTAGTTTTCATGGTCCAATCTGGGCCTATCTCAGGTTCAATGTGGAAGGTATGACAAATATTAAAGCCCCAAGCAAAGATACTCTCTAAAGCTGGAAAACTAAGGCTCAAAGAAATCTGGGTAGCTGAATACAGGCAAGCAGTACAGAGGAGGCTGAACAGGAATACTGGATTAGGAGGCAGGAAACCTGTTAAATTCCAGGTCTGCTGTAAAGTAGAAAGGTGACTTTATACAAGTGGCTTTACCTTCTTCCACCTCAGTTTTTCCATCCATTAGGTGAAGAGTCAGCCCAGGTATTTCAGCCCTCTTCCAGGTCTCAATTTTGATTTCTCTGTCATAGCCAGACCTAGTTTTAAGGGTCTAGTCAGAGGTAATAAGTAGGTGTGATCTTAACAGTCCATCTGCCTGACTGACACAGACTGCTGGGAGCACAGTTAAGAAGGATTCCAAAGCAAAATCCCGGCTCAGAAACGGAGTGTCCTACTCAATAAGGGTGTCTTCCTCGGGCTCAGGAGGCAGGAATTCGAGCAGCACAGGTTCCAGGTATTTGTCATCCTTCGTCACTCCTTAAGTGAATCCAGTAAGTGGCAAGCAGGGTGGGTGGCAGACTAAGAGTAAAGGGCTACAGAAGTACACATTTGGACTCTGGGAATAGCTAATCCTGATCCTCGTATTTGTAATCAACCTCCTGATCCTAATAGGAAAGTGATACACCAAAAGACCAAAAAATAAAAAATAACACACACACACACACACACACACACACGTACCTGCAAAGAAGCCCACAGGCTATAACCTCATGCACAGTAAAAAGAGATGAACACAAGATTAACTGTTTCTCTCTCCCACACTCACTTGCCCAGCCTTGTTCTTCTACCTTTATGCTTTCTTGCTTGCAGCTTCACATTTTGTAAATGCAATGCATTCTTAATGTGTGTTAGGAACAGTAATTGCCTACCCACCATAATTCATTCTGAGAAAGTAGAAAGTTGATGTCTTGCAAATCCCATTATCTCAAAGATCTTCACACACCAAAAAAAGCCCAACCTGGTCAATGATCTAAATATAACACCAACCATTCAGAGCAGGAAACAATTTCAGAAAATTAAGAAAGTATCTTATTGTCTATCAACACTCACATTACTTTGTAAAGCAAATGCTAAAAATATTAATAATTAAGTACAGCTTTAATATTTCATAAGATAGTTTGCTAATTATCTTAAAGCGTAAACTCTAAAGCTTGACTGCCTGGGTTAAATTTCATTTCATATTGCCTTACTAGTTGTGTAACTTCTCTGTGCCTCGGTTTCCTCATCTATAAAACAGGGAGAAAAACAGTAAGTACTTCTTAGGTTGTTGGGTTGATATTAAATCAATTAATATATATAAAGCACCTGAAGCAGCAACTGGAACAAAGTAAGCACTATACAATTATTTAATGCCTATAAAAAGCATCACAAATGATACATGGATATATAAGAAAGCCAAGTATTATAACAATAGTTATTGGCAAATAATGCCAATAACAAGGACTAAAATTACTAATTTGTAACTGTTATAAGAAATGGCTGATGTTTGACTTCTCATAATCTTTTTCCCTCCAGCCCTACCTTCACCTCCACCCTTCAAGCTTCTAAGTAGAAGGTCTTCTAGTCTTCAAGGTCAGCTCCGAGGCTCTCTTTTTCCCAGAGACTCTAAATAGTGGCTAAAGGGATAAAATTACTCTACAGAATAAAGAGCTGAGTTGGGGGAGTGGGTGAGAGGAGCAAGAGCAAAAGCAAGGTTTGGATTGAGTATTATGGGGTTGAGATAGAAGCTTCAGCCTCTGCAGACTGCAAGGAGAGACTAGGGGATTTCCCAAGCGCAGCTGTCGGTTACAAAATGGTTCTCTCTTAATGTTCTACAAGGTATACAAATGAAAATTACAATTATTTTACTTCTGATTGCTGGACTACATTTCTTTGAATGTCGCTCAGCAGTGAAACTAGGATGCATGGACCACCCCTACCCAGCTTTTATGTAAATTACATCCATATAAATAGAGAATGAATATATATGTTACACGTAATATATATTATATATTCATTATACACACCTGATATTTAACACGTGCAAATATATCTACATATGCATCTATGCGTACATATATAAGCTATATTCAAAAATAACTTTAGACCACATGCTTGAGTCCAATAAACTCAAAAGGCCTTTGGCTAAAATAATTAAATATGTAGACAAAGTACATTTAAAAGCTTGGGAAAATTTTTGAAATTGTTATTTCAATTGTTGAGCTGGTTTTCTTTTTAAGCCAAACAGACCAACAAGGTTCAAATCCCAGCTCTGCCACCTACTGAGTGACTTTGAACAAGATTCTAAATCTTAAACCCCCGATTCCTCGCCAGTGAACCAGTGCTAACTCCTGCCTTAAACAATATGACTGAGACACCAAGCACAGTGGCTGGCATAATATTAATTCACAATAAGCCAACAAATGCCCCAAACCAGTAGTTAATTGCACAGACATCAACACAATCTCAAATGAGTGTGTAGTACATTATATCCCACTGGTTAATCTGGTTAGGGTGTACTATTTTTCTAAACACAGTTTTCTCCTTTAAGAATGTAGCTTTGACTCTCCTGCTAGTACTTTGGAAATTATTAAGGGTTAATATGGCAACAAATCAGGCTCTTGTTTGCTAAAAATCATGTATTGCCACAATGTCGCCACCACAGATCTGTTCAGTTTTATATTCCACAAGAAACCCCGTTCTCAGAGGCCAGATGTTTGCAAGACCAGCTGAGGCCTCTCTGCCTGGGTCAAACCTACTCCTCACGAGCTGGGACAATAACTATGTGCCAATCTTTTCTGTTTATCCTGCTGTAAAGGGAGTGCTGGTCAGTGAGCCGGAGTCAGGGCAGCTAACAAACAGTGATGTGGTCGTGAGGACCACAGTTTACTGAAAGACTCTTGATTCAGAATTCTAGTTTATCTTTACTTAAATTGGTGGTCGTGGACTAAAATAACTTTTACCCACAAATGGAAATGGAAGATTCCCAGGAAGATAAAGTTAGCCCCCAAAAAAGTGCAATACCTGGATTTTATTTTATGTTGTGTGGTTATTCTCTAAGCTGAAGCACATAGAGAAAAACACCGACCTGAAGTATGCTCAAAAAGTTTGGTATTAAACCTCAAAAATTTTACCAAACCAAGTTGAATCAGTTCTTTAGAATTGGCAGGCACTTTCATTCATTCAATAACTAATTGTTCAGCACCTGCTGTGTAGCCAGCACTGGGCTAGGTCCTGGAGAAACTAGAATAAATAAAACAGACAGGGCTCTGGCCTTCATGAAGTTTGCATCCTTGTGGTTGGGACAGACAATAAACTAGTAAGCAAATAAATAAGACAAAAAGATATATAATTTTTAACTGCAAGCTAGGGGAGTGTATTATAACAGAAAATAACAGGATTTCTATCTATACAGGGTAATCAAGAGGGTGACATTTAGACTGAGATCTGAAGAATGATAAGTTTTATGAAGGGGATGGGGCAAGAGATAGGAACGGTATTCCAGGCAGAAGGGCATGGCGAAAGAAAATTTCTTCGATGTCCTCAATTAAATTACAGCAGGCTGGAGGAAGAGACAAGGCAGATGAATCAGTTAACAGCTGCAGATTGAACTAACGAGAGATTCACATTCCCGAATGTGTGTTCAACTTCAGGCAGCTATCAAGAAAGAACAGCCTACCATCTCACCACATCCCACTTATACAGGAACCTTCCAGACTGTTGCCCACAACCAAAAGAGCATGAAATACTTTTTCCTTACAGGCTATCCACCTATCCCAGAACTTCCCCCCCCCGCCCCCGCGCCTTTACCTTTTCTTGTCCCCTTTATATATAGCAATGTAAATTCTTTCAAACAACTTACATCTCTCTTCCCTAAACACATCGTATAAGAGCCCATCAACCCCAGGATGGAGGACATGTTAGTCTTCTCCACCTAGCTCTGCTGCTGCTGCTGGTTTAGACTGCATGCTCCAGGACCTGGTCCTTTTTCTGGCTAGCATGTGGCTCAATAAACCCTTTCTTTCAAGACAACGTGTAACCTTAAAGGTCTTTGTTTCACAGGCAGAAAATGCAAAGACCTTGAAGCAGGAAAGAGAGCGGTGTGCTTTAGGACTTGAGAAAAGTGTGACCGAAACTAGTGAACAGCTTCAGGTTGGCAAGTAGGCAGTGGTCGGGTCATATAGGGCTTGGCAGGCTGGTGTGAAGAGTTTGGGTTATATTTGTAAAGCAAGAGGAAGCTTTTCAAGGGGTAACATGGTAGGGGTAGGAGAGGTGGTGACAGGAATGTGGAAGAGAACCAAATTGGAAACAGACCAGTTAGGAGGCCATGTCAGCAATGCAGGCAAGAAATGGGGGTGGTTTGGACTAGAGTGGTGGCATTAGAAATGTAATGATAGAAAAAATCATTATATATTTTAAAGTAGAACCAGTAAAATTCTCTGATAGGTTAGAGGTTAAGAGGTAGGAATCAAGGAATCAAGCCCAGATTTCTGGCTTGAAAAAAAAATGAATGGATGGTAGTGGCATTTTTAGGGAAGTGGCATTTTTGAAGAAGAAATCAGAAATGCACTTTGGAAATGAGATGCCTATGACACACTCCACTACCCATCTACAGTTCTATCTGTGGGCAAACAAAACTTTAAAAGGTAAAAGACAATACTAGCCCTTCTATTTCTTCAGGTTATTATTGGCCATAGTGGTCATATTTAGTAAGAGATCTGTGAAAAGGGTTTTTCGACTTAGTTCATACTTATTATCATACTAAATAATACACTGGTTGGATGAAGGTGAACTTGAGCTGAAGTAATAAGGACTTGTTTCTTGGGCATCTTTACGGATATAAGCCTGGGATATTTTCTTTAGCTAACAACCAGGGGAAAAAGTGTTCTACTTCTTTTTTTAACGATAATATTCCTCTTTCAATAGTGACAGAATATTGGTAGGAGCAGATGGGTGGATTTTGAAGAATACAAACCAACCAGGAGCTACTTAAAAGCATAACTGCAGCTTGAAAATCCTCTCGTGTTAAGAATCACCTTCCCCTACTTCACTTTTGTGGCGAGAGCGGTTCTCCCTGCAGCCATGTGGAAACGGTGTTTATCTGGGACACTTTCCAAGTGCCTTGCAAGAGAGTCTTGGTATAAAGTTAAATTGTGTGAAACTAACAATGATTTTTGTAGTGCAAGGGAGGTTAGCAATATCCCAGACATGACAAAAGCAAAATGAACACAATCTGTTTCTCATCTTTAAGATAATTCCATTTCCAGAAGGAATGTAAAAGTCCAGAGTTTAATAAACAAAACAAACTTATCATAGACCTAGTCTATTAGTGGTCACATGAACACAGCTGATCATATTATTCTCAACATTTTTATAATCCATTGGTGGTGACGACATCAACTTAGGCAAGACAAATGATTGCTGAGATCTGATCATTCTGTTCATAGCGATATGGTCAATATTTTTCCTACCTTCTCACCTTAGAGTTGGTTTTAATTTCAAGAATCATGCTACAAAGTTTTATATTTATCTAGCTACAAACTACACCATTCCTATAAGAAATAACCACTGCTCTCTGATATTCCACTCCCACAAAATAAAATCTGCTTTACTCCCCTGGGGTTAAAACGGACATGATATATATACTCTCTGCCTACCTCTCCAGCCTCATCTCCTGCTCTTCTCCACATCACATTTTACACACTAGCAGTACATGTGTAACCTCCTCCCCTTGAGTGTGGGATGGATCGAGTGACTTGCTTCTGAAGAACAAAACACAGAAAAGTGATTAGGTTACAAGACTGTAACTTCCATCTTGCCAGTGCATGTGGGCACATGCTCGCTCTTTCTCCCCTTCTCTCTCTCACTGGCACTCTCCCTTGCCCTCTTACTTGCTCACTCTGATGAGCAAGCAGCCATATTGTGAGCTGCTCTATGAAAGAGGCCTACAGGGCAAGAAAGGGAGAGAAAAACTGAGGCCTCAGTCCAACAACCCCATGAGGAACTCAATCCTGCCAACAAGCACATGAGTGAGCCAGGAAGAGGATCCTTCCCAGTCAAACCTTGAGATGACTCAACCTTGTGAGTGACCCTGAGCAGAGGTCCTGCCTAAGCCACATTCAGATTTCTGGCACACTAAAACTGTGAGATCATAAATGCGGTGTTTTAAGCCTCGATGTTGGGGTAATTTGTTATGTGACAGTAGATGATAACCAATACACTCGCCCTGCAATGTGGTTATAGGGATAAAGTGAGATAATATAAAAAGTACTTTGCAAACTGCCTGACACCGCAGCAGGCACCACGCGAGGCGAGTTCTGCTCTGCCCCCTGCTGTTGCATTTCCATCGCACCACGTGCTCCGGGCACCCATAACTTCATGTTTAGATCCCCGCAATGGCTTTGCCACTGGTTTCCTTGCTTCCCTTTGTCTAACTGGTGATCTTCCTGAAAAAGCAAACAGACAAAACTTCAACAGCTCCCTATTCCTTGAAGGATAAAAACCCAACTAATGTTCAAGACCCTCTAGGCTGTCCCCGTCCTCTATTTCCAAGCTAACTTCCATTACACACTCATACCTCATCACTACTCTGTTAAGATTAATCTAGTCACTATATACTTTGGACATTCCCACCCTACCAACCCCACTAATAAAATTTTACCCTTTCAGTATTTATTCTCTCTTTCCTCTTGAATTCCAAAACACCACCCTCCCTACCCCATCACTTGAAGTTCCATTCAGGACTCACCTGCTCCACAAAGCTTTCCAAACCTTACCACCTCCTAATAATCTTTTTCCTTCTCTAAATTAATATTTACTCATTTGGTATTTAAAACCATTGTGATAAAAATCTGAGAACAGGCAGAAGCAACTTCAGAAAGCATGTAGTCCAAGCATTCGCCTCTGAGGGCCTGAGAAGAAAGTGATATGACTGAATAGGAATAGCACTAGGACTAGAATTCAGGCCTCCGTACTTTCATGTCATTCAATTTTAAAAATATTTACCTGTGTAGGAGGCACTATAAAACTTCGGCAGTTTCCATTCATGCGCCATTCATTTATTTAATCAACAAGATTATTGAGTACTATTTACCAGATACTCTGCTTAGAATACCTTGCCCACAAGGAATTCAGGGTGGTGGACAAAAAAGGTAAAGCGACAATTACAATATAGCTTGGTAAGATCTCTGAGAGCAGGTTCTAGGGAGACTTAGAAGAAAACCTTTGGTCCTTCGCTCATCTATGAGAGTGTGGGGGAGGGAAGAATTCTCACTTTGCTACAGAAAGCAAGTAGAAAAAAACTTACCTTGAAGCAACCCATGAAAAATCATGTTTTCTAATATGATATCAGATTTGCAAAATTTGGAATTAAAAAAAATATTGAAATATACATACATTATCCTTTTTTTAGAGTCTGTGTTTGGGAGTATAACAGACTCCAAGTGTGAAACACTCAGTTTGCTCTCTATTGACTGAGTGATCTTGGAGAAGTAGCTTAAACTCACCCGATTTTTATATTCTCATCTGCAAAATGGAAATAATGCCCACCTTGTATTTTGTGGGAATTAAAACAAAAAGTGCCTTAATAAAATACGGCTACATTGACTTTCAATTAATCAATACAAAATATACATGAATAAGTAACATAAAAATTGTTTGATAACTAAAGCAGATTAAAATATAATTAAGTATGCATTGTATCACAGTGAAAATTTATCAAAAAATTCCTGCAGTTACTAACTCTCCAAAATAAAAATGTGCTCCTTTGAAATTTTTTCTAGTATAGTAATCACTATGCATGGCCTTTTACTATTTTCAGGCGGCAACACTCTGAGATTCTATTGGTACTAGTTGCCAATGTGAAGAGTAAAACAAAACCCTATATTTAATAAGTTTAGAATACTAATGAGAACGCAAGAGAGAACAGTTCCTTGTGCAAAGCAAGCAAATACATTCTTGTGGATTTGGTCCTGAGGAAAGTATACCAGAGATAAATGCCAAGCATATAGTTTAACTCAAGCAGGTAAGTTTAATGATCAGAACAAAATAAAATCGAATAGAGAAAACTGTATACAAGAGATGCTTTACAGAGTAATAGATCCTTTTCACATTGATTATTTTAACACAGTTTAATATAAGTGATTATTCTTCAGTCTTCTCAGTTAAAACTGTTCAAGTGGCCACAAAGTCTGGAAACATACACAAATATACTTAATTGGTAGTTGACTGATATTCTATGACATGTTCAATGTGCTCTTTCTCACTAGCAATTCATGCTCAATAAGAAGTTGAGCAAAACTGCAATGGGCAATGTGCACTAAAGCAGCATTTCCATCAATCCTTGCACATCCATCTACAAACACTGCCTCAGGTGATTTGTGTTTCTAATTTTCCCTGAACAAACTTATGCCTAGAGCACACCCTAGAAGAAGGAGCTCAACCTATTAAGAAATATATGTAGTCTATGTTTCTAGACTTTGCGGTCATCTGTATTTTAATTTTTTATAAGATTCACCTACTGTAATTTTTATAAATATTTGTCTATTATTAGATCAGAAAAAAATGAATACTAAAAATGAGATAAAAAAAAAAAAAATAGATTGCTATTGCTTTCAATAGTTCAACACCAAAACATTTTGCTGAAATAAAGTGATTTTTAATCTCAAAAAAGACACTTTAAATGATACTCAGGATATATTACAAATTTTGTTTTAAAATAGATTTGAATTTAAAACAAGTTTTACTCACAGTGTTTTCAATAAATCATGCACTCCAGAACACAATGTGGAGGTACAATAAATATGTGATGACTTAATAGTCTAAGGGGATAAAGCTATTTTTCAAATATGGAAATTAAATCTTTCTAAAATATTAACCCCTATGGGCTATTCTCCTTTATAGACTACAATATTATTGTCAGTTTCATATACTTTTACTTTATAAAGAATTCCCACAGGAAGAAATTTCTTGAGGTTTTCCCAGATATATACGGCTACATTTTCTGTCGTGCTGTAGAAAAAAAGGAAAGAAGATCAAAAAAACAATAAAATTTCGTGTTTAATATTTACAGAGAACAGAAATTCTACTTTTAAAAGACATCAATAGTTAAACTAAAACCAGAAATCACACAGCAATCAGATAAAATGTTAAAAACAATTCTTCTTTCTTATTATCTATATGAGGTAAGACAGTCACACTCACCTTACAACATCTGTGAAGTATGGCACATCTAGATCCAGGTTCTTATGATCAAGGGGCTTCATAATTGCCTCCTACAGACAAAACAAAGGAAAAACATAATGCCATTTATGACTCACATTCCAAAATGTTCCACCTTTGCCTCTAAAACTTATCATTTAGCCACTAACTCAATATTTGTAAGTACTTTATCTGTGTCTTACAATGCAACCTCAGACAGTTTAAAGTTGTAAAATAAAGTAAGCATTCCACGACAATATCCTCTCACTGAATGTAAAGAGGTTAAGAAACCAAAAAGTAGAGAATTCACTGGAGCTTTCTTGTAACAAGCCTTGTAATTCAGAATTTAGTTTAACACTTCCTGCATTCTGTCCAAAAAGTTACCAGAAATACTTGTCCCTAACAGTCTCACTACCTTCAAGAAAATATCATTAGGACAAAGATCAAATGAGTACCACACTTTTCACAGCAGACTAAGACTGAAACTATGTTAGTAGTTATAAATTTCTGCTATAAGTAGTATTTTAAGAATGATCTTGGGCTCTGGGGAAAAAAATATAAACACATAAAGACTATTGCTTCCTAACGCTTATATATATTAATCTAGTGTTTTCACTTGTCAATTGGCAAGAACTGTAATTGCCTTATTCTAAGTTTTTACTTTTAGCTATATTGTAAAAAATCTAAGCATTTGTGAAACAATCTAATTTTCCATGTGGTATAGTTTCAAGAAGAGTTCATTAATAGCAATAACAGCAATCATGTTCTGAGCAAAACCAGTATCACCTAAACCAAACAACCTTCAAAACAGATCAAATGATAACCACATGAATATCAAGAAAATAAATATCTTTATGTTAGCTTCAATTCCAGGTCCCAACTTTTCCATTGAAGTCTCTTCGAACAAGGCTCTTTCTAACTTTACTCTGCTGCCATGATGAGCCACTTTTACTGATGGGAGTGTGTGGTGTCCTTCAAAGTGGTATACAAAGGTATATTTAATCATATTGCTTGCTTGGGACATCTCGTAGTTCTCATATTGTTGTCTTGTACAACACCCCATATAAATATAGTTTGTGTCCCCAGTTAATGCAAGAACTCTGTCTTTATAGCTTTCCTAAAGTATTTTGAACACAGTGCTGTTCGTTTATTTACTCATTCTCTTATTTATTCAACCAACTTACTGGGCACTTATTATTCTTTACCTCTTAGAAAAAGTAATGAGCACTGCGAGTAAGGGCTATGTCTCACTCACCTATGCGTTCCTAGTGCTTAGCTTGAACACTGACATAAAGTAGGCAAACTTGCTGAATACATGGGTGATAAGTAATGTGAAAAAAGTAATGATTATTAATAAAAGCATTTTTATGAAATAAATGTCAAATTTTAGAATAAAAAGGGTTGAAGCAAAAAACTAAATAAACAAGTGAAACAACAGCATAATAAAAACTAAGCTGGATAGAAGGAAATTTATTCCCAACTTTGTAAAGGACTAACAATATGACCTACGGCAAGTCGGTTAACTGTTCAGCAGCGCTCAAACTTAATCTATGGCATGAGGGAATGGATTTAGATAATCTCTTAAGATCTCTTACAGTGCAAGAATTCTCAAATGATATAATCAGTGAGTCCTTTATCAAAACATTCTTCTGTGTTATCTTTATGATGAACTGACCCAGTGAGTTTATAATAAAGCTAGAGTGAATAAAATGAGGTAGTATTAAAATCTTGAACAAAGGCACAAGGAAAATTCACAGAAGGTAAAGAAAGCTTCAAGGTGAAAGCTGGATCTTGAAAGAACAGTAGAATTTTTAAACATAGGAAATCAAGATATGCCAGCATAAATATAAGATGAGCACGCTACATTCATTTCCATCATTGTAATACAATTGTGACTAATTTCCATTAATCCAACACAAAAGTAGTTCCTCCAACTACTCCCCTACTCCCACACCCAATTCCACTCACACAGTCATGGCATCCCTGTAGATACTTGGTTCAGGAAGTGAAAGGGGGCTGTCAAATATTATACTTAGAGGACAGCACATAATAAGCTCCAAACATGCCATTACCTCCATATAACCTTTGAGGTCGGTCAAATTTATAACCATTCCCGTAACAGGATCAATCTAAAGAATAAACAAAGGTGAATATTACTATAATATGCTCTTCATATATAAACCTCTGGTAAATTATTAAAGGCTGTACAAGGTGCAGAAATTGTGCCCACATTTGCCTTCATCCCCAACACAATCATCAGTCTCAGCACAGAAACACCAAGTGCTCCAGGCATCCTTTTCATTGTACTGCTCTTCTACCTATCCACAGGTAGCACATTAAAGATGACACTTTGGGAGAGGAAAGGCCTGAAGGGAAGCAGCTCACCATACTCAAAGGCCACAATGAAGCAATGCTAATTTGAAAAGAATCTTTCAACACAGAAGCTGTCACGTTGGCGGAAAGAAGGCTCAGCAATCTATACAAACCACATAGATATATTCAGCACGTACCTCTCCATGTACTGTCACCACAACTACGGGAAAGAAAAGAAATACCAAAAACCAGCATGACTTTCAATACATTAACATCAAGCACAAGTTAGCAATATAAATTATTAGATCTCTGTCCCATAAAGATGTATTTGTATTTTCCCCAAAACATCTGTCCTCTTAGCTAAGATCTTTTCATCAACCAAGCAAGAGTCGACCAGGACAAAGGAGCATGGTAGGAGCCCTGAATAAGCAGGAGAGCTTAGCCAAGGCCAAGAAGGGTGTAAATTCTGCTTATAATGCTGATGCACTAGGTTGGATTCTCCACCAGGCAGGATCGAGATGCTGCTCAATCGCTGCCTGTAAAAGTAGAAAATGAAGAGGAAAAAGTCCAGCTACACATCAATCTGGTCCAATTTGGGGCAGTACCTTTCTAAGAACGCAAAACTCTGGGCCTAAAGTCTCATCCCTTTACTCACATGGATGTAAACAGTTCCCAGTAATGCTTTATAAATTAACAAGTGCTTGTATGAAGCATTTGAAAAATCTTGATGATCAGAATGCTTTACAAGTTGACAACTTTTACATTTTTTTCAACATCAAACAAACATCATTACATATTATGTGATAAGTGAATAAACTAAGAATGAGAGCTATCATAGGTCGAGTTAAGAGGCAGTAACTAAACTAGAAATCCTGATCTCCTGACACTTTTTTCTGGTCTTTACTCCACACCATATGCTGTGATACTCAATGGCTTTTATAGCTGTTTTTTGAGACATCAGATGTATCTCAAAGAATCGAGTCTCTTATTCTTACATAAATTAATTATGTTCTTGGAACTATGGGCAAAGTTGTAGACCAACACATTTTCCTGTCAGACAGCATATTCCTAGCCAATGTTCCCCTTTTGTCAGTCATCATTTACTCAAAGACCACAATCTAATTTTAACATTAGCCTTGGCAATATCTAATTAGAATGAAACATGGTGCCAAAACAATCTCATTACGTACTCTAAGGCCAAGGAAAAAAATTATTTAAACCATTCATTTGTTTTGGACTATCTGTAACAGAGCACACAATTACAAGATAAAACTTAAGACACATCCAACCAAGGCAAGAGCTCTTTTCATTCTGAACTTCCACTTAACATCTCGTTCAAGGCTCAAAGCGTGACTGCTCGGTCGATAAGGTTTTTACTCATTAAGACTATATTTGCTAAACACTCTTACTCTTAATTGAAATGGCTAAATTTTCATCAGTTTTTCTCTCACCTTTATAATTGTGCCCATGGCCATTTGGATTGTTGCATTTCCCAAACAGTTTCAAGTTCTCTTCATTGCTCAGAGATTTGCTGACAAAAAAAAAAAAAAAAGAAAAAAGAAAAAGTCAACATGACAAAGTCAGACACCTTCTCTGTTCCCTACATTTATTATTTGTTCTAGCTTTTGAAAAGCTTTACAATTCATTATTACTTTAGCTCACCAGAGAATCATAAATCAACTTGATTTCATTATTCAGCTTTATGTCAGGACCCAGTGTATGCCCCCTAATTAGGCTACTCTACCACACAAATTAGCATAAACAAATTCAATACCCTTGTTCCACAGCAAGATTCCAAAATCTGATCTGCTCAAGGCTCTTCCATTTTTCAACTCAAACATTTACAGAGTACCTACTACATATTAGGCATGGGCTGAATGAAACAAAGGCATACAGTGATAAAATAGGTTTGTCCTCAAGTGGCTTAAAATCCCATTCCTCCTGAAAAATAACTACATGACCTAGCAGTCTCTTCTTTAACCATTTGGCTTTATAATGCCTCAACTACTGCCTACTGATAACTTCAATCTACTGAGGGGCAGTCAAGTCAGGTGAAACATTAAAATTACAATATTTGGCTGTTGTTCCAGGCAGCAAACACTTCTCTTAATAGATTTTTAGACCTATACCTATACCTGTCCAATCTTTGCATCTTTAATGAGTCCTTACTGCCCTCATACGTTGCAGCTTTCTATCATATAATCTTTCTTTTTGAAATACTCTTCACTATTTCCTCCACCTTCTCCCATTCATCCACTTCTTACATTTAGAGTGCCACAGTTCACAAAGCTTTTGCACAAAATTATCTCACTGTACCTTCCACAATATTAGCCAGACTGTACACTCCAGACAGATGGCAGTGACACGGGTGCAGCTGATCACTGCTGCATCCCTGTTACCTAACACAAGACCTGACAGGCACACAACAAATACCTGTCAAGTGAATGAATCGATGGATCTTGTTGGGTAGAATTATGCTCATTTTACAGAGGAGGAAAAGGATGCTCAGAGAGGAGCTTGCAAATGAGTGGCAAAATTCTCCTCAAAAGCAACTCTTCAGTGTCATCAGATAGTCTGAGGGTTCTGGGTTGAAATTCCAAATGTTGCTTGTTCTCAGCGCTGCCTTAGGAAAGTGAACATCTCAGTTCACTTTATCTTAGGTAAAAAGGGGATAAAACTTGCCAGGCTGTACTTACATTAGTTACAGTAGGTAATATTCTGGCATATATGAGTATCTAACATTTATTGAGAGTTCATGAATGTGCCTGCCACTCTGTAATCTGGGCAAGTTTAACTCTTTTGAACATTGCAGCAACCCTTTGAGCTGCACGCGCGGAATCCGACAAAGAAATTGCTTCAGATCACAGAGCCGGCACCCAAGAGCGTCTCTCTCCCCAGTCCGCTCCGTTACCCCACACACTTCACCGCCTCCTATGGAGCCTGGTCAACTCCAGCTGCCAGCGGTACAGTGTGGTCAGTGAAAGCCCGGCGGCCACAGGAAGGAACAGGACGTGCCCCGCCCACTCCTCGGTGCGCTCACCTGCCCCTCCCGCACCTGGCCGCGCCCCCTCGAAGGCCCCGCCCCGCGCCGTTGGCACTGTAGGCACAACCCACCTGTGGAGCCGGTGGGTCGCGCTGAAGGAGACGAGGCGGGACACTCGCGCCTGGCGGCGACAGCCAGAGGCCGCAGCACTCATTGCCTCCGAGTCCCGCGCGCGGAGTCACCGCCACCTCTCTTGGCCCCAGGGCGGGAACTGAGGTGGACAAAGACTCTTTCCGCGGCTGCGCAGGGCGAGGTGCGCCGCCCTGGAAGTGCTCTCCGCTTCACCCTGCGGCTGGCTCCCTCTGCCGGCCTGGAGGCAGTAATCAGCGTCCCTTACTATCCGGGTCTGCGGATAGCAAGTTTGGATAGCTAGGCAACACCTAGAAGGGGTCAAATAAGGTGGTTGGGGTTTTACTGTCCATTTTTATGTCTCCTCTGCCTGAGGTTACATCACGCACTTAGGGTCAGACTGGGCACACTTTGGGTCCGGGAGGGACTTCTTTGAGCCACCCTTTCTATTCACTTCTAGAAAGCCCGGGTTACAATAGAAACCTCCAATCACAGGTTACTCTGAGATAAGCCCCAAGGCCAGTCTACCTATTGCATAAAGAGCAGGAATTTGAGGGCACGTGTAGGACCATGTGGCTTTCAGAGAGGGTACTACCTTTAGACTGTAAAGATTCTTACCAAGGATAAGGCTCAAGCTCTCCTTATCCACACACATGCATGAATCCACTTATCACTCTGGGTCTGGCATAATGTGAATACGTGTACCCATGAACACATATTAGCAATTCCATGTCCACTGAAGACACCTCCAGAGTCAGAAGATCTCATCTCCTCACATCTACTCATAAGAAACGTCTAAACTACTCAGTTCCCAGTTGCAAGTCACCTCTTGCTTCCATTCATGCTTTTATTAAATATTTACTGAACAACGTGGGGAGAAGGCAAAAGAGTTAAAAATGTTAATCAAGAGACTGTAAATGCTGATCAGCTCTGCAGCCAGGCCAGGAGAACACCTGCAGAACAAAGGAAGATTTCTACTGGGAATGCTAATAACCCATTTCCCACACCTGTGGAAAGGGTAATAGGAACAACAGACTTTAAGTGGCTGCCCTACACAAATGAAATTGTTCATTCCCTAAGCTAAAACCCTGGGGAACCTATGGATTAAAGGCTGGGAAAGGCCAGCAGGCCTTTCAGGCTGCTTACTCTTCCCCCTCTCCTTCCTCACTGTATGTCCATATCAAAGGAAATGGGAGCCAAGGACAAGTAAACTGAATTCCCTGAACAGTGGGTCCCCTACTTATCGCCTTTACAAGTCTCTCTTGGTCCCTTTCATTCTCTGCCTCTGAGAGGAGACCAAGCGCTGTCAAACTTTCCTTTTGACTCTAAGTTTGGTGTGTGTGTTGAACTCTTTCTACAGTCTCTGCCAAAGGACTCTCTTCTCTTGGTGCAGGGCTTGGTCTCCCTCATGACTCGGGGAAATCTGCCCTGGCCCACATCATATCTACTATGAGGTTGGCACTGTTCCAGGCACTGGGAAAGCTTGATAAAATCGTGAGAGTGGCAGAAATATAAGTCCCAATTGTAATTTCTCTCAAATCTCTCTGGACGCCAGCTATATGTTCTGTTTGTGCTACATTAAATTATTATGTTATATAGCAAACATTCTTCACACATTTTTCAAATATTTTCTCATCTCCCTTTTGTGCTGTAAAGAAAGAACTTCAAAGAATTATAAACTTCAGAAATTTTTTGAAATAGAGACTATGTAGTTCAGTGCTCTCACTTTATAGATAAGAAAGCATAGACCCAGATAAGTGAATTACCTAACCAAGATCACTTATAATATAAACAATATTTCCCAGGCATTGACTACATCAAAGATAGTCAGTGGTCACACAAACATTTTACTCATTCCAAAAACAGTTTTTAAAAAATCAAAACAGACAAAAGGTAAAAAAATAGAAATTTCTGAGAAGTCATTTTACCTTTACAGAGTTCATGCTCTAAAGTTTTATTAAAGCTAATTCTATATAAAGGTACTCACCCAATTCACCCTCAGTGATCCAGTTATGGGTTGAACTGTGTCCCCACAAAACAAATGCATTGAAATCCTAACCCCCAGTACCTTAGATTATAACTGTATTTGGAAATAGGGTCTTTGCAGATGTAATTAGTTGAGACAAGGTCATTAGGGCAGGCCCTAATCTCTTTTTCCATCACTTGTGGACCATATCCCTCTGTCCTTATGTCTGGACACTGGCCAGTGATAAGCTGAGTTTAGGGAGAAGAAGAGGCCCTGCCCAAGCTTTGAGCCTTAGTCACATGCTCACTCAATTTTACCAAAACGTTCTGCACTGGACTACCAAGCACATGCACCTAGATTATAAAATACACTTGATCTATTTTTGTCTTCTCCTTTAAAAACCTTATAGATGGCAGGGCCAAAGCAGGATTCAGGCAACCTTGCGTCAAAATCTTACAATTATACTACTAACCTTAATATGTTTGAACTTCGCTCTCTGTGAATTAGGATGGAATAAAGATTTATAAACAGAGGAAAAACACAATCAGATCTGCGTACTTCCCAGATGTAAACTAGTCTCCTTCACTCTTCAGATCCAGATTAGATCTCAATCAAACCTCCAGGTCTTTTCTGGTGAGTACCATGCCTTTTTAAGGACTCCTGTAAAATATCAGGGGATCTATGTTCTTATGGTTACCTCAGCCTCTAATCTCCCACATCTGCTATATCAGTTCTGGTTAGACAACTTCTTGCCATTCTGTACCTGATCTGTTGTTCTGTATCTCACCAACCCAAACACAAAACTTAGAACTTGTACTTTATTGACATGATGTAAACTCTCACATGTGGCATCTGTATGTATGGAACACTTCACTTAAAAAGATAGGTTTTGTGATGTTTATAATAACTCCTAAGGAAAACTGAGAAAAAACTGACTGCTCTGTGCAGCGAGCCTAATCAAGAATTCACAGTTGCCCCCAAAAGACATGTTTCGGGACTTCTCCAGAAATATTCAACACACAGGGAGAATGGAAGGTTTAACTGGCCCAGGGTGGGAGTTCAATGGAGGGAAGAGATATAACTGAAGGAAAGGGGAACAAAGGATTTTGAAGGTGTTAGCAAGAATGTGGCTTAAGTGACAGACCTAGGCTGATTCCGGCTATGGTAAAAACTGGTGGGTTAAGAACTGTAGCGATTAAATGGCCTCCAGTGCCACCTGTTGCCCAACTAAATGAAGAACTACCAATTTTGCATTAATGCCTGAGGAACTATACACCTGGAGATTAGAAGAAATGCCTGATTTTAGCAATGTCCCTCAAAGCAACAACCTCCCAAGGCTGAGCTGGGGCAGGGCAGGAGGTAATAGTGGATGATCCAACTGCAGTGACATCTGCTATGGACAGTAGCGAAGCATCCAGTTTAAAAGAAGCCTCCGGGTATGACATAGTCGGTTTCCTGTCCTCTGTGAGTACCTGAGGACGGGTGGTAACAGGCTGTGATGGGGGGAAGAAAAAAGGTGCTTTTCAGACCTATCTTCTTATTCTACTACTATGATTATTTGTATTTATTTTCCCAAGTGTGAGTATCTCTGTCGCCCATATATCTGGTGGTGGCAATAACCCAGTTCTAGTTTTTCTTTCTTGTATTCTTATTACCTAAAGGAAGATACATCCAGGAAATGTAAATTGAAAACTCTCCTCAAAAGGTTGTACCAACACTTGCTTAATCTTTTCAAGGAAGAGCTTTAAGAAAACATAAAATCATAACCACGAATTGTTTTTAATAGAAATTTAAAAACCATGTCTACAGCTTGGAAGGTACGGCATCCCTCTTTTGTACGGAGCACATTCATTTTAAATGCAGTTCCCAGACCTTGCGGTCCTTCTATCAGATAGTTACGAAGGTGCCGTGAAACCCATAAGGCATTTGCACAGGTGCCTCTGCTAGGCCCAATTCTTCAAAGTTCCTGGCATCCAAGACTAGAAGAAAGTTGCTTTTAATCTAGAAATAAAAAGAAAGACAATACTGAACATTCTTTTTTTTTCTATCAAAAATCTGTCTGTCTTCTCAACTGGGCTATAAAATTCCTAAGGGAAAGAGTCTTACGATCTTCATGTCTAACCCCAACACTTCACACAGTGCTTTGCCTATCATCCCTTAAATGTTTGCTGAATTGCTGAATTGGACTTAAAAAAGGAAATTATGGCTGAAGAAGTTCATACCTAAAGCGAAAATGTTGTTCTTTATACCAATCACCTTCATAGGATCTCTCTGAGTTTAAGCATCTTTTGCCCGCCCCTTTATAATTTCTTCAGAGACAAAGAAATTATTTCTTCCAAATTAGAAATGTCTCCATTTTGTGTTACTTTCAAATTGTTCAAAAGGTAGCACTTCAAAGCACACTGAGATTTGCTTTGGTATAATTTCAAGGGTTATCAGTACATGGTGTGAGGACTAAGTCATCCTAAACCCATTACTACTTTATCATAGCACATTTCTCATCAAGCCTTAAAAAGGCTCAGAATCCTACACCCCAAGCAGCCCAATAATTGATCAACACTGGTGCTCACAATGAACCTATTTGCCACAAGAATGCCTATACAAGAAGTTAGATATCAGCATTATTGAGACACTATGTCAGGCCTTACCACATTAGACTTTTGAATCACTCGATTGAAACTGGCAGCAGGTGGTGGTATGAATATTAGACTAGAAGGCTGAAGATTGGAATTTAAGTACTGTCTTTACCATTATGAAATCTAGTGCAACTCTCTTTCAACTTCTTTAAGTTACAAATTCCATAAGTGTAAATGGTATCCCGCAGAGTTGTTTTGATGACTAAATAAGATAATATGTATGAAAGTAGTTTGTAAATACATTTCTATGTAAATATAAATGATTAGTAGTATTATAGTTATAATAGAAATTTTAAAAAATAATAAAGTATGGATTATGATTTTTAAAATGTTCATAAATAGTAAGGAGAGGAAGAGAAGAGAAAGTGCCACACAGGAATCAAAAAAACTATCAATTGTGTCACTAATTAGAACCTTCAGAAGGCTCAGTGCTACTTTTCTTTCTGACTGTGACAGGGAAATATGTTTACCTGGTTGGGGGTGATCACTACAGAAAAAAATAACCCCACAATCTTCTTCACTAGCTCCCAGTACTGGAACAAAAACAGGTTCTGAGGGATAAAAGCCATCTTTTCTCCAAACCTGTAAGTCCCCAAAAAAGTAATTGATAGAAGGTTAGTTATGAGCCGGAAGAGCTCTATAGCCATTCCCCCTCCCAGCATGAATTTGGCTGTCAACATAATATTCCAACAGTAAAAGAATCAGGCTCACTGAGTTGAATAGGAGAGAGAGAGGAAGCTTCTGCAGCCACAGATTCCATCATCATCATTTTCACAGTTTGTGAAACTGTAATTTTCCATCAACCTGAAATATAGGTATCCCAACACCCTTAACCTCGTGATTTCTCTCAAAATAACATCAAGCATTGCATTATTTTTCTGGGTTTCTGGTTCATTTATATTCCCTAGAAGGCACATACCCCTTAGGGTTCTCAAACTTAATAAAAGTAAGTGGTTGAGCTGCTTAAATACTAAAGAATCTCAAAAGCTACCCTAAAAGAGAACAAAAATTAATTCAAAGGGCAGAACAGGTCTTTTGAGGGTTTGAAAAGGGAAGAGATTTTCATTACCATCAGTGTCTTGTTCACCATGTCAACCTTGATCAGGGAATCCCCCACCAAATGTCGAAGGCCACAGCCGTAGAAGAAACGATACTTTTTGCCACTGAATTGGCTGACCGTAGTTGATCTGGGGAAATTCAATACCTCCTTTCTGTAGATTTTCACAAGAGCACCAAATCTAAAAGAGGTCCCAAAAGGATCTGTAATGATTGCTTAATTCTCACTTATTTTCTTCAGTGTAGGTCAGCGAGGAGGCTAATACTCTATAAGAGTTTGTGAGAGGGCTTGGAAACTGAGGTTGTTTTTTCCATCCTGTGTATGAATGCATAAAAGATTCTTGGGTTTTGTGACTACGCTGTCAAATGACATAGCAGGTAGAAGGGGCTTTTAATTCTCCTAAAGCTAAGACATCGATGTGCTACACAATGATGTGCCTGGGTTAAGCACAAATTACGTAAAAGGTAGGGATGGTTAATAACAATCTCAAAAATTTAGATATTTCACAACCATTAGAAAGTTTCACGTATCTGTTTCAAAACACAAGAGGGATAGGTAAACACAGTGCTCATACCCAGAATTCTGCGGTTCTTGTGCAAGCAATGTTCCATGACCTTCCCCTGCTGACCCGAATGTTTCAACACTCATTGTGCACCAAACATCGTGGAGAACAGCCAATGAAGAAAGTAACACCACTGAAGTTCAAAGTCTTAGTCTAATGTCCGTTCATAGCATACCTTTCCATCGGCCTGTTTCACAGCACTGGCTGAAGAATAGGACAGTGGGCTGAGGTTCTCTCCTTCAGGGACATCTAAACTGATATGTAAGGACAAAACAAAACTTTGAGGGAAAGTTTTGGCTACTGAATTATAGGCCTGTTCAAGAGAGAGAAATAAACAGATGAGAAGATTGCCATTCATAGAATAACAGCATGTCCCAATAAATTAGATCCAGTCAAATTTTTGGTATTCCTAAGTAATTGCATAAATAATTTTCATTCATTCATTTATTCTACAAATATAGTACCAACTATAAATGAAGCAGTTTTAGACACTGGGAATATAGGAGTGAACAAAACAAAGTCTCTAACCTCATGCAACTTATATTCTAGAGGAGAAAGAATGCTAAGAAATAAGAAGTAAAATGTTATGTAATTTGTGCCAAATAAAAAAAATGATTAGATAGTGCAAGTCTGAGTAGTTATAAGTGCCATTAAGAAACATACTGCAGAATGAGGGACTAGAGAGTAACTAGGGGTGCTTCCTTCTTGGGTTTGGTCAGGATAGAACTTTTGTGTGGAAAAGGGTTGATTTAGCAGGTCTAAGTTGCTCAAACCCTGCACATTATCAAGACTTATTTTCATGACTGTCCCTTGTCTGGCACTTGGGAACTGAGCTCTTCCTTGGACTGTTCTGTCAGTATTTTTGCATGCCTGCGGCCTTGAGTCACACTGCACTAATTTGTCCAGAGAGCGTATGCTACCAATGTGGTTTATAATGAGTACTTCCTTCCATAATGGGGTGTTCGAGCTTTAGTAACTGAGTTTACACAGATAGAGACTACACATCTATGTGCAGATCCTCAACAAAAACCCTGGACAACAAACTTGGGTGAGTTTTCCTGTCAGACAACATTTCACACATACTCTGTCACAATGAGTGGCTAGAGAAATTGTTTGTCCTCTGTGACTCTACTGGAAAATACTCTTGGAAGCACACAACTGGTTTCCTCCAGACTTCATTCTCTGCACCTTTTCCATTTGCTGATTGTTCTGGGACCTGTGGGTCCTCCTACTGAATGATCAAACTCCTACTGAATCATCAAAGGGTGGTCTTGGGGACTCCAATACAGCCTCTATGCAGAGATGATATTTAAGCATGAGATCCTAATGAAATTAGCATATTTTTTCCAATAATAAGAATGTTTTAAGCATATTTTCCTCTCTTAAAACATTGTAAGATGAAGAACTACCATTTCCCCCATATACCTAGTCCATATTATCTCAATCTCATCCAGAAATGTTTTTACTGAGTAAAAACTTCAGTGCTATTTTTAAGTTTCATTAAAACTTAGGTTTTAAAAACTTACTTTTAAATTTAAATAATTTTTTTTCTTCTGCAAAACCACAGCTGAACCAAGAGACTTCCAAAATCATGGGTTAGATTATGTGGATCAACTCCCCATTGAAAACAGCTAGAAAAGCTAGAGAAAATGTTTTTCTTGTTGTTCTTTTTCTTTTTGTTTTGTTTTGTTTGTTTTATTATGGTGACATTGGTTAATGAAATCCAGTAAGTTTCAAGTGTACAATTCAACTGTAAGGCATATATACATATATATATATTGCATTCTGTATTCACCACCCACAGGTGGATTTCTTTCTGTCACCACATATTTGACCCCTTTTACCCCATCTACCTCCTTTCCCCCTGTCGCCCCTATCCTCTGGTAACCATTACTCTATTGTCCATGTCCACGAGTCTCTGTTTGTCCTGTTTGTCTGCTGCTTTTAGGTTTATGTCCCACATATAAGTGATATCATGTGTTTTTCAACTTTTTCTGTCTGGCTTATTTCGCTTAGCATGATTATCTCGAGGTCCATCCAGATTGTTGCAAATGGCAGTATTGCATCTCTTCTTATGGCTAGTATTCCATTGTATATATGTACCACAGCTTCTTTAGCCAATCATCTATTGTAGAACACTTTAGTTGGTCCAATGTCCTAGCCACTGTGAATAATGCTGCCATGAACATCAGTGTGCAAATATTTTGGGGGGTATATGTTTTCAAGTTTTTGTGGTGAAGAGCCAGAAGAGGGATTGCTGGATCATATGATAGATCAAATCTTAGTTTTTTGAGGAACCTCCATACTGTTTCCTACAGTAGCTATACCACTTTGCACTCTCACCAGCAGTGTTTGAGGGTTCCTTTTTCTCCGCACACTCCGACACTTGTTATTATTTGTCTTGTTGATAACAGCTATTCTAACAGATATGTGAGATGGTATCTCATTGTGGTTTTGATTTCCAATTTCCTAAAAGCTAGTGAGGTTGAGATCTTTTCATGTTTGTTAGCCATTTTATGCCTTCTTGGGAGAAGTGTCTGTTCAGGTCTTCTGCCCCCCCCCTTTTTTTTTAATGGGATTGTTTAGTTTTTTTGTTGTTGTTATTGAGTTGTATAAATTCTTTGCATGGTTTGGATATTAGGCCATTATATGAAGCATTGCTTGCAAATATATTGTCCCATTCAAATGGATGTCTCTTGTCCTTGTTCAAGGTTTCCTTTGCATTAAATCTGTATAATGCTTTAGGTAATACTATGTTGATTTTTCCAATCTAAGAACACGGAATATCTTTCCATTTCTTGGTATTTTCAATTTCTTTCCATTTCTTTGTATCTTCTTCTATTTCTTTTCTTGTAGTTTTCATTTATAGGTCTTTCACATGTTTCATTAGATTTATTCATAGGTATTTTATTCTTTTTGTTGCAATTGCAAAAGGAATCATTTTTTCCACTTCTTTTTCTGATGCTTCTTATTAGAGCATAGGAATGCTATGGATTTTTAAACATTGATTTTGTGTCCATTAAACTTTATTGTGTTTTTTATTGTTTCTGGTAGTGTTCTTGTGGAATCTTTAGGGTTTTCTATATAGAAGATCATGTCATCTGCAAATAGTGACAGTTTGACTTCTTCGTTTCCTATTTGGATGCTCTTTATATCTTTCATTTGTCTGATTGCACTCGCTAGGACCTCCAATGTTATATTGAATAACAGTGGCCATAGTAGACAGGCTTGCCTTGTTCCTGATCTTAGAGGGAAGGTTTTTAGTTTTTCATCATTAAATATAATGTTGGCTGAGGGTTTGTCATAGATGGTCTTTATTATGGTAAGGTATTTTCCTTCTACACCAATTTTGTTAAGTGTTTGATCATAAATGGACGCTGTATCTTGTGAAGGCTTTTTCTGCATCTATTGATATGATCGTGCAATTCTTATTTTTTAATTCGTGTATGTGGTATATCACATTAATGAACGGATGAACAGATAAACAATATGCAGTGTGTATATATGTATATATAATAGAGACTATTATTCAGCCTTCAAAAGCAATGAGATTCTGATACATATTACAACATGGATGACCCTTGAAAAGATTATGCTAAACAAAAAGCAGACACAAAAGAACAAATTTTGTATGACTCTGCTTACATGAGTTACCTAGAACAGGCAAATTTACAGAAACAGAAAGTAGGATAGAGGCTATCAAGGACTGAGGAGAGAGTACATAGGGAGTTGTTATTTAATGGGTATAGAGTTTCTGTTTGTGATGATTAGAAAGTTCTGGGAATGGATAGTGGTGATGGTTGTACAACATTGTAATATACTTAATGCCACTGAACTGTACATCTAGAAATGATTAAAATAGTAAATATCATGTATATTTTCCACATAAAAAAGGGAAATAATGCAGAAAGATCCCATATATCCTTCATCCAATTTCACCAATGAGAATGTCTTACATAACTACAGTACGATATCACAACTAGGGAATTTACATCAATCCACCAACTTTATTCAGATTTCACCAAGTTAACATGCATATGTGTATTCAGTTGTATGTAATTTTTTCATGTGTAAATTTATGGAAGACTACCACACTCCAGATGGAACAGTTCTGTCACTGCAAGGATCCTTCATATTACCCTGTTATAAGGATACAGCCACACCAACTCCCCCACTACTTGACTCTAATGAGAAAATATTTTTATAGTTTTGGAAAGCTATAGAGAGAAAAGTTAACATTCAAGATCTGACTAATAAACCTCTAGCTCTTAGGGTCTATACCACAGTGAGAGAGAGAGAAAAAAGAAACAATCCAGCCCTTACAGGAACTGTACCCTACTTCAAATGATCTCAGTCCCTATAATGAGATTAAGAGTATCTGGGATTGATAATGCACCATAGCCATGAAACATACAATGTTTAAAATTTTCCTGTCACACCAGGAACCAGATAAGGATGCCAACTATCACCATTTACATTTAATACTGTACTGGAAGTCCAATAAATAAGGCAAAAAAGAAAACCAAATACTTTAGAAAGGAAGAAAAGAACTGTCATTACTTGCATATGATATAATTGTAAATGTACAAAATCTAAAAGAATCTAGAAATTATTAGAATTTAAAGTGTAATTACAGCATTACTAAATACAAAATCAACAAACGAAAAGCAATCATATTGCTGTACAGCAGTAGTAACATAAATGAAAGCAAAAGTAAAGAATATTTAAAATAATGTCAAAAAATCAAATACCTAGGAATAAATTTAACAAAAGTTATATAAAACTTGTACCCAGAAAGCTATATAACACTTAAAAAAAATTATAGAAGTCCCAAATATATGGATAAGAGGATATACTGTATTCATGCACTAGAAGATTCAACATTGTATAAAGACATTAATTCTTTCTCAAAATGATATACAGATTCATTGCAAAAGCATTAAAATCTGACAGGTGTTTTGTTTTTGTTTTGGGGGTGGGAAGGACTGACAAGCTGACTCTAGAATTTATATAAAAATGTAAAGGGCCAGGAATGGACATGACACTCACTGCAGAAGAAAAATTATGAAGACATAATCTGCTAAATATTAAGATTTTTTATACAGTGATAGTAATTAGAATACTGTGGTACTGCCACAAGTTTACATAAATAGACCAATGTGACAAAATATAGAGTCTAGAAACAATAATACATATATGGATAACTAATTTTTAGAATTAAAAATATAGATAATATAGAAGAATATTTTCGTGACTTTAGTATGGGAAGATGTCTAAAACAAGATACACAACGTTTTGAGGATACTCAGAAAAATGGCGCATTAGAGATGTCCTCAGATCTCTCTCCTCGAAACAATAATAAGCTAAACATCTAAAACTGAACAAAAAACACCCAAACTGCACACCAGCATGTCTGAGCATGGGATCTGCGCATAAGAGCTACCACAGGTCGGAACCCTGGGCATCAGGCAGCGGACTGGGAGAAATAAAGAGCTGCCTCTCGCAGCCACCTGAGCTCCTTGCAGGAGGAGGGAGAAGGGTGAAGTTGTGGTGACTTCCCTGATCATCCTGTCTGGAAGTGCTGGAACTTCTAGTAGCTGGCAGCAGGGCCCACTCATCAGGGCAGAAAGCAGAAAAGTGGGATGGGACCACAGGAAAACAACAGTTGATTTTTATAGGCCCCGGTAAATGAGGCTGAGCTGCAGCCCCCAACTCCGAACACAGAGGGCCCCTCCATCCATACCCTCTGAGAACGATCACGCAAAGCCCCAGGAAAATCTGAACAAATGCTACCAAAACTGTTGCTAACAGTGACAGGGATTGAAACTGAGAGCAGCAGCTGTGATTAAATATCTACAAGAAAATAAGAAAGACATTTAGGCTTTATATAAAGCAGGAATACAAGAAGCTTAGACACCACTTACTGGAAACCAAAAGAAAAGTACCTTCTTTTCAGCAGTCTAAAGAGGACCTTTATATAATAAATCTTCATTCTGGAAAAACAACAGATTACACTTCCATTAATCACCAGGTGGAGAAATAATTCATTAAACACCATGAACATCACCAACATGACAAGGCATTGCAGAAAGAAAGAGAAAAATCTCCAGAAAATAAGCTTACAGACATAGAAATATGTGACTTAAATGACAGAGAATTCAGGATGGTACTTCTGAAAAAACATAATAGGATCCAAGATAAATCAACAATTTCAGGAACTGAAACAAACAACT